>JAQGAV010003621.1:0-12041 GCA_034691345.1 Phasmarhabditis papillosa | reverse complement strand
GGGGGATGGATTCCTAGCAGAGATGGGAATGAGCCGGCCCGAGGTTATAATTTTTGGACTCGACCCGGGCTGCCCGTGGTTTGTGAGAAGTTCTTGGCCCGGCCCCGTGTATGTATATGAAAAACTTATGTTTGAACTTGTTATGGCTTACTTTATTGACATTGGGTTTTTGATTTAGCTTAGTGGTCAGAGCAGCGGTCTCTTAGGCTATGAGTTTGGCTTACTGTAACACGCTTTTTTCCCGGAAAAGTCACCAACGTTTCCGCCACTGGGAAGACTTTTCGGGGAACGCTTTTCGTTGCCGTTTCTGTGCCGGTGAAGTTGAATACAGCAAGGGACGGCTTGTTAAACTAGCAGCTTTATAAGATATACGTTTAGGGCCATATCTAAATCTAAAATTATTATATTCTCATTTAAATAACGTTAATTTCAGAACCACTCTTTGGGTGCACACGCAATGTTAATAGTCGGCTACGGTGTTGAAAATGGCAAGGACTTTTGGTGGATAAAGAATTCATGGGGAGAAAGATGGGGGCAAAACGGATACTTTAAAATAGCAAGAGGATATAATTCATGTGGATTAGCAAATACTGTAGTAGCACCTATTATTAACTAAAATATTCTATATTATACAATTAATATTAATATATAAAAGAATTTGTTACTTATTGGAATGATGAATAAATATGAGATTTACTATCGTTTCGGCTTCTTTCGGCTTTAGGGAATTTGCTTTAACAAGGTAGTCTAAGGCAAAGCAAAGGGCAAGGCTGACTAAGGATTTCCCCAAAATTTAGACCTCGGAACGTCCGGAAATCATCCATATACCCCATTAGAATAGTAATAAGTATTAATAAAATATTTAATTATTCATATATTATTTTAAATTCTCCCGCAACAAGTCAAAAAAGTTCCCCACATCGCTGGCCCAAGGGTGGGAAAAGGTCTAAATTTCTCAGTCAGGGACGCAACTGAAATTGAAAGACTATGCTTGTAATGAAACGGACTGACACTGACTCTATATACACAAGCATAATATATCCAAGTAGATGAAAATATACGTTAATCATTATTTATGTGAACAAATGAGTTTTTACAGAAAAATAGCGGTATACCGCGTACCGTACCGGCGGTGGGTGTTTATAACCTCTGCGGCAAACGCAGCGAAAAGTTTCCGCCGCCACCGCCGTTGACGTTCCTTGAAAACGAATTTAAATTGCATGTTCGAGGTTAAATCTTTGAAACTCTTATAATAATAATACGTTCTCATATAAGGGTCATATATAATATTTGGGGTTTTTCAGGTAACACCTCTGTCTCCTACGATTATGGCGCTAGTATCTTATTACTTGCAAATTAATATAGCCAACTACTTTCGAACATAATCAACTATAATCTACGTCAATGATTTATTGTTATAAATTAATGATATTAAGGAAATGGTCATGAATTTAATAATGAAGTAAAATAATCTCAATAAAATAAAAACACACGTATAATAGCCATATACAGTCGATTCTAACCTATTGGCTGTGATTTAAATCGAATAAAGTGAAAATCGGATGATTTTCGAAAAAAAAAATTCTAATAAAGGTCAACCTCATCAGCTTTCTAAGTTTCGAATCAGACAATATAAATAATAAATAAGCTTAATTTCGTGTAATATACACTACAGTATACCATAACATGGACAAAACGAGAAATGAATACTTTTAAAGGACTTGACGACATAATACCTGCCAAAATAGTAGTGAAGCTAGCTTGTGACACAGATAAAATATGATCTACCGTAACCCAATTCCTTGTGATACATTGCAATTTGGAGTTACAGTACCCATGTGTGTCGCATTATGGTTGGAATGGCCAGGTCCGCCTCCCACCGGATAAACTTCTCATTTATACTAAGATGTTCATTTGTGGAAGGAAATTGGAATGGATCTCCAATGAATAGGCCACGCCCAATTAGGATATCAACCGCATCTTCTAAGAAAGGAGTCGACATATTCACAAGAAAGTCGATTGTCTTAAAAGGATTATTAATTAGTTAGGGGCGGAGTTTAAGACACGGCCCGTCGGATTAGGATAGGCTTCCCATTACAAAAGTTAGTTAACGGGGTAATCGTTTCTTTACAATTTGGTTGTTTAAAAAATTTAAACAAAAGACGCGTGTTAACCATACTAAACCTATTATCGAAAACTGCGCGAGACATTTTAATGGAAAATATATTTTTATTATTAAATAATATAATTTTTATTACGGCTGTATATTCCTATAAACCTTTGAATATATTGTATTTTATGTGTATTCATCTACAATCTTTATTTATTACCTTTTGTGACATAAGTCCTATTTTGCTATCTACAAGATTTGCCTGTGCATTAACCATATTGATGTAGCCTTTTACCTAAAAAACGAACTTGATAAATATAAAGAATATATTCTTTCTTTTAGATTCAGATAATTAAATATGTAACATTAGCCGATTTACCGCAAAGTTGGGTGCAAACAAGGGTTGTTACTATGTTCTGACGTCGAATTACGCAATATTAGAATTTAATCTGTATTCATCCATATAACCCCGTATTCTGGAGAAGCTTTCCATGATTGGCCATTTCTCTTTATTACAGTTTGTTTTAAACCTATCTAGACTGCATCCCGCCGGCGCTACTTGATGTGCGGTGTTGCAGAATTTTGCCAACAAAAAGGTTCTGAATTGCCCGATTTTCAATTTTTTGAAGGGAAATTTTGCAACACTGCGCCTCGAATAAGACCGGCGCAATGCAGTCTTGACTTTGAAACAGACAACTTCAAGTAAACATAATATAATCACAACAATTTCGAGAGTATTCTTATATCTGCTCTTTTAAAATCACGGCCTTTTTGGTACTGCCTACGACTCCGTAACCGGATAAACTTGTCGGCACTTCCTGTATAATTCCATAATTTCTTATTAGCCTGTGAGCTACGCATTAGACCTACTTTTTTGTTACGCATCTCCATGGTTAGGATAAATTCTGTTTCCACATTTACCATTAGAATACTACCGTTTACAGAAGGTAGGGGAGGGTGCGGGAACACCTAAAACAGCTAAATTCTCTATGTTTAATTGATTTAAAGCGCGGTATCATGGGGAGCAGCAGTGTAAAACAAAAATGAATGAAAAATAGGTTAATGGAGCGATTAGATTCCCTGGTGGAACCCGATATGATCACCAAAATTGAAATTATTTCAGGAGAATTCACCGATGATTCGAATGTGAAATTCTAGTGATATTCTTATCTTTTAACGCTGAAGTGAAACCAGTAGCCTAGGCCCAAAAATAATGTAAAAATAACAAGGATACGGGCCAATTCTTTACTTTCGTTTGACAATAATTTCAAGTATGTTTTTTAGTACTAGGATAGGATTGTCACCAAGATCAAGGTTCTCAAAGAAAGAAACATTTGACTTTTATACAAGTTACTTTGTAGAAATAAATGGTTCCAGCATCCAATATCCTAATAGCTGGGAACTCCGGAGCCGTGCTCGGTTGAAGTACAGCTTCGTGCGTTTTGTTTTCTATGAATTTATCTATTTTCAAATAAAATATACCTCTAGACTAGCATTCAAATAAACAATTGCCCTTCCTTCTTGTAAAGCGATTATTGGCGGAGACATTGTCGAAGCCTTAATTATTTATATACAGTTCTAACCAGTTTCTAAAAACCATAGATTTTGTTACATTGCTTTTAGCGCAGAATCGAGGGGCAGCTGTGGTAAATAAAGTGAATGAAAAATTAAATTAATCAAATGGAAGTCTTTTTAACATATATTTAAATAGAACACAGTTGTTTTTAACCTAGCATCTCGAATAATTAAATGAAATGATATTAATTTATTTAAAATTCTTTCAAATCCTAGAGGCTAACCGAGTTCGGATTCTAGAAAGGAAGTTTGGTCCCAACTACTTTTCTCAAATATTGCATAAATCTTTATGTTTTGAAAAAAGACGTGATTTGCCTTAAACAAGCCCTTATTAAACTTATTATACCTGTACACTCATAGTACGATTTGGCAGAGCTTCAGCTAATTCCGGAAGAACTGTTCCCACACATAAAACATCACATTCGGTACGAAGGAAAGGGCTGTTCAGACTGGTCCTAAACGGAAAATGAGCATAAAAGGGATACTGTAGAAAAAGTTGTCATATTCGAAGAAACGCCTAGCTAATGGTAAGTTAAATTTGATTTCGTATCAATTGAGAAATTAGGTATCAAAGGCCTAAATCGGCCGATATTACTCAAAAAATTGTTTTTTGACGCATTAACAGCATCAAGCCCTCGAACGGGCCAACTTCCCGAAAAGTCGGCCCTCGAAATTCCCGGAAAAAACAAACTTTAAGTGTCCCGCAAAATGAGCTGCGGCTATAATACTCTGTACAGTATGTTCATCAACATACATATCTATCATACGAGTAGAAGCAGAAACGGATTCTAAAAAGAATAATATAAACAAAAGTAAATAGACCGGGACGGCGACAAAAATATGAGAAACATCCCGGACTGCTTTTTCCAAGACCTGACCAGAACAATAAAATAAAGGAAACACCGCTCGCTTTGCCCAAAAATGCCAAAACATTTTATTACACACCAGCCAATTCAGCACTGCGTATTCGGTCAGACAACTAATTTCCAGACCGGCCGGAACTTCCGAACCGCTTTGTTGATTTGTGTAGCCAGCAGCCGGTCTAAGGTTTACAAACAAAAATGTAACATAAATAATAAAGATGGCTGTATGTTCAAAAACGATAGTGTTTAAGGCTATGTTTTTGGCATCAGTAAAAGGCACGAGAATCTTTTATATTTTTGAAAACTAAATCAAACAATGTTGTATTTAAAATTGTCATTGGCTGGCCGAGTTCCTGATATTCTGGCAATTTTCGGCCTTCAAACATGCCAATTTCCCAAAAAGTTGACCCCGGCCAGTGAAATTCCCAGCCCTACCCGGACGAATATTCTAGCACCGCCAGTCGGTCCCAGAATTCTCAATAGAGCCCATTTGCTGTTACTTTTGTCTAAACTGGAGTATTCCAAAAAACGAAAAAGCAGCAATTATTAAACTTCGCAACTCACCGATATTAATAAAAGAATTGTTATGAACAGGAGCTGATTCTATAAATTCTCCATTCCATACAAGGTCTGATCTCATTCTGAAGTCTATTGCCTTTTGTGTCATTGAGATAGAATGTAGCGATTGCATCAGAATTACCTAAAATTAAACTTATTTTCATTCATCACCTTCGAATTCACAGTACATGGGCCAAGACAGTGCCAGAAATTTAGAACCTTAGAGAAGTATTGATCAAATATTGTTTTGTTAATTAAATAGTTAAGATTGTAAGCTAATGCTGGCAAAATAAATTCCCAAATCTAAGCTAAATAAGCTCATTCCATCTCATGTTCTGAATAACTTCTTAATACAGTTATATTTAATACTTACCTCAGGCTTGTGGCTGACGGTCAAGTTTGTTGGGAACTGATTTAGCTGAGCTTCTACCCATGGAAGCCAGTGTGATTCCATAAGATTACAGTATTCCTAAAAGTATAAGGATTACTGTAACTCTATATTCAGCTGTGTTCAACAACATAAGGAAGGTGAAAAGAAATCTGGCAACATATTTTCTTTTATTAAATTTTACCAGTTATTTTCAAATACATAAGATGTATTAGTTCGCTTAATACCAGTACGGTTATTGTTTTAGAACGACAGAAATATATACCCGATCGAACTCTTTTTAACACACGGAGACGTAAATTAGCATTAAAGTCTCCTCCCGAACTACTCACATCTTCTAATTTCTTTCTTATGGCTCTTGTTACACTTGTTCTAAACCAATGTAGTACATCCGCAGCCATGCTACCGTCCAAAATAAGACGGAGGTCTCTAATTTGCGATACGCAATGGAAGATCTCAACATTATAGTCTGGAGTAACCTGTAATACAGTTTAGTATATTAGGGTTTTCCCAGTAAGATTATGTAAAAAGGGCTGCGGAATTCTTACTTTTTCTGAATTCCTCGAATAAAAGAAAGTTTTACTGTAGTTGTATGAACGGTATGAACGAAGTTTTAATTTTTTTAAATGACTTTAACAAAAGTAGTTTATTTTTATTAAAACCTTAGGTAGTTTCTTACAACACTTCTCTACCGTTGCATATACAATATAGGCAATATTTTATCTTATTTATTCAGGTAAACCTCAATGATAGAAATATAACGATAAATACAAAAAGTCTTCATATTAAATAGGGTTCAGTCTTGGCCTTTTTTGACTTTACAGTCAGGGTTGTATCGTAATCCCGGTTCAGAGTTCGGAAATTCTGGAACTCTGGCTATTTTTGGGTTCCAAACATTTTGGTAGGGTGCGGACAATGGTGAGAATATTTAATTTCGTATTTATATGTACCTGCATAGCAATTTCTGATATTAGACCAGTCATCTGTGCATTAATATGTCCTTGTAGAGGTACATTAAACATAGAAAGAAACTGAGAATCAATAGACCAATCTGCCGAAACCTATAATTAATTGTTAACTTAAGGCTATTAAGGGTTCCGAGAAAAAACAAATAGATTATTGTGAAACAATTTTTCTTTATAATTAACAGGTGTGGCAATGGCCCGTTAAGACTCGCCAATGGTCGCAGTAGAATCAACGGACTGTGTCTCTTTTTTAAACGAAAACGTTACTTTTCTCAGATACGTATGAACAAATTCATTTCCCTAGCTCAGACTACGGGCTATGCAATGGTACAAGAATAACTATAAGTAGACTGTAATTCAGGAATCCTGCACTAAGTTTGTCAATAAGTTCGTTTCTCTGCCCTGACCTGAGTAGGCCTGTGAGCACCCTTGACGGCATATTCATTGTCAAATGATCTAACCTGTGCGTATCCACTAAGTGTACTCATGTATATAAATGCATGTTCTGAAGGTCTAAATCTAATCAAAGGAGGCACAAACTTATTAATAGAAATATTAGAGACCTTCATTTCGCCTTCAGCTAATGGAGAACTGAAGGCTTGCTGAAAAATAAGAGTTTAGAAATGAATCATTGGCGCCAAATCATCTATTATGGTATTTTTTTAAATTGCTCTATCCTCTAAATTTGGGTCCGATTTAGGCCTCTTAAAACATTAGTATACGAATAGAATGCCTACATTAAACATCTATATTTAAGATTATTGATAGGTTTTATTGATTATTGGTGCAATAATGTTGTCGCCCCCTTCAAATAACTCCTATGCTAATCTCGCACTTACAGTGATGGGTGGTATTCTCATGTGTGGTCCGGCCATAGACAACCATTGTCTTGTAAAGTTAGCAGCTTCATGAAGGCCATATTCACTTATTCGAACAAGAATTCCATTGCAAAACTAAAGAAAAATATTGTATGTTGGCTTAATTTAGAAATTATCTAAAATACAGTAATATATAGTCGGATTCAAAAACAATACGGCCGTGTTAATAAAATTGGGTTGCAGGAGTTTTGCAATACTTTGTCTGATTGTGTTCACAACCAAGACGGCGTCGTTTTCCATTCAAATTGATTCGAATTTACCGACTGCGTCAACTACAAAATGGGTTCAAAAATGGACTATTTTATTTATTTTAGAGATATATTTGACTACCCAGATATAAATTAGTTTCTGCACATAAAAGATACTTTCCTAAACTGGTTAAATTATAAAATCAGTTACTGTATCAACAAAAAAACATTTATAAAATTAGTTAAACAAGTTTAAAACTCGATATTCGATAAGTATTTCGCAAACTATTTGGCGCTTCTAATAACATTAGGTGAAATCGGGTTACTGTATTTGTATCAAAAAAACATTTATATAATTAAGTATTGAAAAAAGCTTGTTAAACTAGTTTAAAACTCGAAATTCGATATTCAATAAGTATTTCTCCGTAATCTAATCTGAGATGTCAAATATCCTTGTGAAATACATAAACTTTTTGACTTTTCATCCATTCTGTAGGATATTCCTGAGAAGGTGCCGTCGCCGTCGTGATTGTGTAGAAGGCTTTACTTTTGAATATGACCATAGGTTTCTTGTATCGCTTCAATCTACGTTCCCTATACTCTTCTTTTTGATATTTTAAATATTTGTTCTTGTATTCACTTTTTATACCACTTTTTAAAATATGTTTTTTTAATTGTTTTAATGTGTAGACGTTGTTGAATAAATATAAATATATAAATTGAGGTGCGCTGTGGCCCAGTGGTAGATACTTCGCATCATAAGCAAAAGGTTGATGATTCGAGTCTCTCTTAGGCTTGCTAATGTTACTTCGCCCCAAACATATATGATGTCTCTTTTATAAAATAATTACACAAAGATATTTTTCAATATTCTTCTAGATCTAATAAAGTAATATTATAATAATAAATATAACAACTTATTTATTTCTGTTTAAACTCACTACATTCTCAAGCAGTAACGTCTTTTTGAGCAATTTACTTTTGTTTTTAAAAAGGTTTAAAAAACTTTTAATTTTCAGTGTGAACAATAAATATAGTCGGATTGAAGAGTAATATCCCTTTGTAATCTGCTAAGATAGTAGATTTATCTTTATTTCGTATGGCTCAGAAGATAAATTTGTGCCCGCGCAACACTTATTTTAACACGGCGATATTACTCTTGAATACTATTATAAATGAATTATACTCTAAGAAAACAGACCGTCGAAAATGAACTTTCTGAACTGAAATGTTTTTACAATAGCCGTCAAAATGATTCTGTTTTGGGAGTCCCAAATAATATTGTAAAGCCCTATAAAGGTATAACTTACTGTGTAAAGAGTAAATAGAAACAACAACGACTTCATTCACTACGACGATTGTCTAAATCGCTGAAAATGGAAAAATATAGAAGAATTTAATTGAAATAAAGAAAAGTTCGGACGTACAATAGATATACAATCATAGTCCAATTCAGGTGCAATAATGGAGTGTTTAAAAAGAATCATGAGGAATATATATAGTCTATCTCAAGACCTAGGTTTCCAGCACGGTATCACGAGCGGGGCCCTATGTTATAAAAAATGAATGTACTTTTGAAGAAAACGCATCACGTCGACCGATTTTACATTCATTTTTATAACATCGCGCCCCGGTCGTGATACCGCGCTGGAAACCTAGGTCTTTAGATAGACTATTTCTCTAAAACTTTTATAAAAACGAGAATATACGCAAGTAGCACTCCATTATACTCTTGAATAAGACTATACTGTAAAGATTGCCAGTGTAATGTTTGAAATTAATTATTGAATTATAGTTTAAAATTTAGAGGAACAATATTGATCGACTCTTTCAAAAACGTAGTCGAATTCAAAGGGAAGGGGCGGTGTTAAAAATTAAAGGGTCCATTTCACAACACTCCTTCCTTCAGTTGGCTAAGTACGCAACGTCCTCATAAAAATGCGTAGAAGACACGGCCCTCTTTACTCTTGTAAAAGACCATATTCTCATTAAAAATCTTACACCCCTTAGCCCCCCCCCCCCCTTATTGCAACGTGTGTGGTTTACTTTTGATTGTAAGTGTTTTGCGACTTCATTGCGATTTCGTCGTCAGTTATTGTACTTTTTCTCAGAAAACAAACAAACCGGCCGAAAAAGCCGGCGCACGCCTGCTGCAAAAACGGACAGAGTTCCCGTAAGTTTGTGAAAATTATAGCTCTAACAATAAGCAGGCTAATTTGTTTATAGTCTGTAGCAAGAGCTACCGGTTCTAGCGCGGTATCACGAGGAGAAGCGGTGTTTTATAAACAAAAATATTCCTTTTAAGAATATGCTCCGAGTCAACGAATATTTCAATCATTTATATTGAACACGATTGCTTCTTATAATACCGCTTTGTATTTAATGGACAAGAACAAAGGAAATACTAAAATAGGAAAAGGTTGAAATTATTTGAATAATCACACTATAATATAAACATATAAAAGTAAGCAAGCTCAGGGCTAGCGAAAGACCGACCTTGGCGCCGATTTGGTAAAAAGTAGGCGCCGGGCCGGGAGAGCCCTTAAAGTTCCCCCCACTCCTGGCCGAGCGGGGAAATCTTGATCTGAGTATAATAAAGGGACAGCGGTGTCACATAAAGACACTTTCTAAACAATGATATAGGTTCTTTTCTCATTTGGAGATGAGATTGTTTTCCTAGTGATACGTGATTGGTGCACTCCAATGTCCACTAAAAAAGATAAAACAAATAAACGGTCACGGAGGTCGAAAGAAGCCGAAACAATGTGGGGAAATTAAGCCAAAATTAATGGGTTCAAACTAATTATAAATGATTTAGAAGTAACGATAGCAGTGTTAGAAGATTAATAAGAAACCTAGTCGGCTACACAGTATAAAAATAGCAAAAAGATTTTATTCATTTTTATAGTCCCAAAGTTATTCAACCGAAAGCTGCATTTAAATTATTGACAACAAATTTAAATATTTATAGCTAAAAACGCTTAATTTCATATTATGCAAGTTAAAGATCAGGAGCTCTACTGCCAACGAGCAAATTTGCAAAATTCAAAATTCAAAAATACAAAAAAAGTATGCAGAATTTTAGGAAAAACGTATTTTTATACGAATATGATATTAAACTTTTTTAATATAAATAGTTAGCAAATAATGACAGCATCTTGACCATAAATGCCCCATGAATGCGGTAATGAGCTACTTCAGTGATATCACCTCCGAGTGCTACAAATGCTTAAGTCAATGCTTTAAGCTATGTTTGGCTGCAAACTTCATATTAAATCGAGTAGCCCGATCGTATATCCTTGCATTAACCTCGTCCGTCTACTATAATAAATAATTATCCAACCAAATTACATATAAACAAATAACAAAACAACCAATTTATGAATTATCAGCCTAAAATAGAAAAGATTAAAAATAAAATAAATCTAAGAAAGCTGCTCATTTGAATGAAGACCTATGGATTAAGAAACTCCTGGAATGGACTCCTTACTCTAGTCGAAGATCAAGAGGACGACCGAAGCCGCGCTGGAAAGATGAACTCGTTGAACAATTTGGACAAAATTGGATGATAATTGCCCGTGAAAACCAAACTCAATGGAACCAAGCCCCTAATCGACATATGGATCACCTACGAAACATCTAATGATCTAAGCATATGAATCGAATAAATATTATATTATTATATGAACGCGGAATGAACGTATTTTTTTCTTTCAAAATAATCTGTATCAAGATAGTTAAACCCAGATAAAGATAAAAAATGTGTCACATTCAGATGAATGCACCTTCTAGGATTACGCAGTAAACGTAGCTCTTGCAATATACTATATAAATAAGTCTGTAACTCCTATCCTACTGGATCTTTGTATTAACAATATTTCAGTTGAATAACCAAAGTCCGCCGTTTGTAAATGGCGGAAGTGTGTGCGTATTATAATGTAGTTGGGGGGGGGGATGTAATATTACTTCTACAAACATAAATATTATTATTAGTTTTATTTGTATTGCCTTATTGACCACGATCAACACTTACTTGCACGGTACTCTTCTCTAGGCAAATAAAACACACCAAAAGGTGCGAAACTGCTAAATAAGAAGGAATGTGGCGCAGAATAGTATAAGTATAATATTATATGTTATAAGAGCAACTTGTTCATCGCGCTAGGGGGGGGGGGGGATTTGGGCGAAACACGATTTTACCTTCTAATGTATTATTAACAAGTTATTATTAAGAAGGCTTTTATCCGGGTTAATATTTTCTCGATCTGAAGTTAAACTTCGATGTAGTGTCATTTTGAGTTGGTTTTTCCTAAAGTTCTAAGTTCACGCTGGCCACGCCAGGTCCCGCGCGTAACTGCGCTACCACCATGCAGTTAGCAATTAACTTAAAGCTGAAAGTAATTGGAAGCCAACAGTATATTGAAAAATCCAGTTGCTCCATTTATGCGAGTAGCCGGTGGTCTTACGGCCACAAATTATGCTGTTCATCTTTTTGGACAAATAATGGCTGTATTTC
>JAQGAV010003620.1:0-12044 GCA_034691345.1 Phasmarhabditis papillosa | reverse complement strand
GGTTGTATTTGCAATTCTCCCAGCCCATTTCATCTTTCGTTTAAAGGACTCTAGAAGAACATCTTTAACTTTTGTTCATTTACGGATAACTTCGTGCGGGATTACAAAACCAATAACAACAGCTATAGAAATTCTTAGATCTGTTTTCTAATTAGCATTCTACAAGATCAATATAAATAGTTTTTTAAATTCTGACTTTTATAATATGCTAGCTTACTTGTGCAGGGTTTCTGCACTCTTTATCCTTTTCTTGCAATCTTTGTTGTTGATGTAGGGAGCATTTCGTTCATAACTACACACTAGAGTTCGGCGTTTTGACCGGTTTTAGCCCAGCCCGGTTTCGGGTTGAAACGGGTTGGGGAAAAACGGGTTTTTTCGGGCTTTAAACGTGATACTTTGACTTAAATTGCGTGAAATAACTAGCAATTAAGCACAAAAAATGGGCTCATAACGGGCTTTCGAGCAACAAACGGGAAAGGACGCAATACGCAGATTACACGTAGGACTTGAGCAGATTTCGGAAATTCGACGCACAAGTCACATCATTCGAAAGATGCTGTTTTGTGTAACCGTAATCCGAAACAGATTTCAGAAAAGTCAATTATTCAGTTTGCTACAACCCAAATAGTACCGAATCTTTAGAGACAGAATTATAGGTTAATTGTGTTTTCGATAAGGGGCGGAGCTTATAGATATTGCTTGCATCGAAGTTCGCCAACAACATGCGGCGGGCTCGGAATTAAAACTAACTTTGCGGAAAATGATGGAAATGATCTCAAACTTGGTATTCCATTTTGGAATAATGATAGAAAGAAACTTTTATGAAAATTACAGTCTCTTTCGATAGTTTTGAGCATATTAAGGGGTTCGAAGCGCGCTCATATTTTTGAAATTGCATTGCGGAAAATAGCAATGTACGTTTTAGCTCAAATTTTTAAAGAATACAGATAAATGATATAGAAAGACAATATTAAAAAACACGAAATGTACGATTTCTAGGATTCGCGGTAGAGCTGATTGAATTTTTCAAATTGGCATAACTACACTTCAATTTGAAAAATATCTTATTTATTGCATATAGCAAGAAATTGGACTCCTTAGCTATCGAAATATATAATAATTATTGCAAGAATCTTACTTGGCTCCTGAGTTATGAGCATTTCAAAACTGCCCCCACTTTCCGTGGGTTACTGTATTTTTGCATGCCAAAATTAACCATACAATGAGCGCCGGGAAAAGGGGAGTGGTCGCCGTTCTCTATCTACACGGCGGTATCTTTTCAATCTGACTATAGTTGATTTAAAAGATGCCGCCGTGCAGGCTGCTTTTTCTGAGTAAGGCAGTGCAAAAGCAAGTTTGCAATCTGCTGACATCGCGCGTAGAATGCCAGCAGGCGCAGTATTGAAAATGACGAAATACGCAGCCTACACGGCGGAATCTTTTAAATCTGACTATAGTTTATCTAACATTCACGTCCTCTCCCTGGAAACTTTATACTTTATAAAAACGTTTGGTATTATTCTGACAAAACGCAATAAGTTCAGCTAACCGTTTTTTAAGTTTTTCTTTAAGCAGTCTTACGATAGTACCAATGCTTTCAGGCCTTCACTAAATGAAATATTTGGCAATCACTTTGACCGGAGCGCTAATTTTAATATTAATTCTAAAATATAGAGAAAACAGAGAAGAAGAAAGAATCGAATTATATTCACGACAACCTTATTCATACTCAAATGTACCAATACAACAATCAAAAGAAGTGGTAGATACTGAAAATGGTAGTATTAATTTAGAAGGTTCGTTGTTCAAAATACAGTTAATAACTTAAATAAGTATAAACTTGCTAGTATATAATATAATTCCTTCGTAACATGGTGGTATAGTCAGCGCCGAGAGTAATAATGGAGTGTCAATTGCGTATTTATAGGGTTTTTAACACAGCACCTGCGGGAAAATTGCAAAGTACAATATTTAACGGAGAGTAGCCGCCGGATGCTGGCGCGGTGCTCGCAAAAGGTGCTCAGACGAGCGTTGAATTCTTTACACTACATTACTCTTGGCGCTGACTATATATTTTCGGAAAATTATTTTCAAAGCCTCCGGCCGGAACTTTTATTCGGCAATCCCGTTTAGGTTTTGTAATATGATCCATTCAAAAATTTGGCTGTAGATAAAAAGAATCAGAAGTTGCTCAATTCATTTTATTAACAATTCGATACTTTTAGTATCCATTCCTTGCGAAGAAGAAGTTCAACGACCAGCTCATCTTAATAAATATGTTACTTGGTCGTGTGGAAACGGGGGAAGATTGGGCAATCAGGTACAATCTAAAAAAACATAAGCATTTTGACTAGACTGGCCATACGTACGGTGCGGTAACCGGTCCATTTTACCTAACTGAATATCAAATACCATTTCTTTGTATTTGTGACTGATCGCTTGGCTTTGGTTGAAAATTATAGTAGCACATTCAGGTCGGGTATAATCTTGCCCAATAGTATAGACGGCGTGCTCCCTGCGTATATTTTCGTTTATCTCCACCGCATCTGCCGGCAAAGTTCGCACGCGGTCCTGCCTACTACAATGTTGGCTGTAAATCATTCGCAGATTGCTCACGTTCTGCTGGCAAAGCAGGTTCTTCAAAAATAGATTTCTCACCACGGCTTTTTTACTCTTGAAATTGACTATACCCCGTATTTGAAATATAAAACCTTAGTGTCCATCACATGTTAATGTGAAAAACAGACTCATACCCCGTATTTCCAAATATTCTCCGTTTTTCATGAAGTTCTGGCCGCTGTTCAGTATATATTCGGTTGGCTTGGCCCTGGATAGAAAGCTCTATATGAACTGTGACAACGCAACTACAGAGATGATGAACCATATCAAATGGATATTTCCCAAAATAGGGGGAATCTATGAAGTTATGGTGAGGTTTTCTCGGATTATTTAACATCATGGGTTATGAGTAGGTAAAGTTCACTGTTGCTTTAAAAACTTTAAAAATATTCCTATTTTGCAATTCTTTAACAATATGTATATTTTAAAGCAGGAATGAGGCGTGATTTGTGTTTAACTTTAAGCTGAAGCCTAGCGCCTAACGATAACCCAAGTTAACGCAATAGCTGCGTTAATTTAACATAATTCTAATGACAAAGATTAGTGTTCGTTCTGCTTACGAGCACCCGACACAGATCGGAGCTATTTCCTATAGAGCCATGGTGTTCTGGGAGAACAGTTAAAATGTGTTAAGGATGGGAAACCAATAAAATATAATAGAGACAAAGGTGAACTATAAAACGGGGTTTATTATCGGATGATTATTCAATCAATTGATTCAACAACCCAATAAAAAGGATGATAAATACATGGAAGTAGCTAGGCACCACCCACTATGCAAGGGACGCACAATAAGATGGGCGTTGTGCGGTAAACACAGCACACATGGGGTGAAACGAAATAGTTCCACCAGTTACTTTAGCTTACCAACATTACATTTTATAATATAACTTTAACAAACAATTGTTTCCTTTCTATACATTTTTCTGAACGCCAACTTGACTTTTTCACATATTTTTATATTTATTTGTGTAGAACGCTCTATATTTCTATATATACAAAGTAATTTATTATTCCCGAACGATTTCCTTTATTTTTTAGAAACCCAAGAACGAGACACTAGTTCCACTTGCTTATGAAAATGGTGGACCCGGCATTCATGCTTATGAGGATCCTAGAATGTAAGTATGTTAAGTAAATGATAATAACAGTCATCTTTCAGATATTCGAACAGGACTGAGAAATATCTCAAAATGCACAATACTTATGCTCAGAATGCTCTGTAAGTAGTTTCTCCCAAAAAGTCGGCCCCGGCCCTGGAAGCCCTGGTTTTATTCACTATTTATGGCGAATATTATTTAAATAGCTAGTTTGTAGCTGAAGTTTTTGGCATTAACAGTATAGAGTGCAATAGCCGGGCCGCCCGTGACTCTCCCGACCTGTTGGAAAACGCTCAGCAAACGGCAACCACAATTAGGGATCAACACTTTTACACATAAGATTCTTACAAAACAAACTATTAGCAACTGTACATAATCTATTCAGATTTATCGCTCCATATCGAAAGCAAATCGACCGTGTTCTGGAATTTGGCGGAGAAATCACAGACCTCGGCGAGAAGATTGTAAAAGAACGAGACATGTAAGTGTTATGACTGTGATTATCTTTATAAAACAAACTTCTTAAATACTTTTCTATTCTCAATATTTAAATTTTTTTTCCATCGTGAATAAAACTACCTAAACAGATTAGTTCCAGCTTATAATGGTTCAATAACAGATTGGATAAATACAACAAATCTGTTGATTTCAGTTCAGTCGACAATGTTTTATGTGCTCACATAAGACAATCCGACTTCAAACCCAGAAAATGGCATAAAAGTTATGAAGACTGTCTGGCAACTGTCAGATATGTAGCGAGGATGCAGGTTAGCTAATGAAATATAGCTATAGTCGGCGGACAAACTTTATTCAAGTTGACGGTCTGAGTGGGAACTTTAAAAGCCGCGAAATAGTTATAATCACTTATATAAATTATTTTTTTCAGAGAAATAAGTTAGATGTGGTGTTGTATATTGCGTTACTGACTTGTCCGTGTTTTCGCGCGCCATTGCTAGGCTGCGCTCCAATAAAATGTTGCAGTTCGTACCGTATACCCATGCATAATCTTTGGCCGCTGCCTATATAGGATAAGGGATTACGGGTTAGAGATAGAATTGATAAAATATGGATTATTAGGAACAGGGTAGTAGGATTTTCGGACCACCTCAAACTGAAATCATTTAAAAAAAAAGTGTCCAAATTGAAACAGAGATGATGCACCCACTCATTAAGTTACAAAGCATTTGTAAACTAGAGAAACCTCATTAATTTAGTATTAGCCTAACCATAACACCAGAGCTGGTTATCCGGTCCGGCCTGCAGTTTTGGAGGGCAGGCGGGCCGGGCCGGTCTGGGCGGATATACAGCCCTGCATCAATTAGTGACATTTGGCTCCCAAAAGTTAGCATTAGGGCGCGACTCTACATATTTACCCTTTTGCTTACTTTCAATCCTGGATGAAATACTTTACTTTTGGATAGTTTCGTTCCTAGTAAATAGTATACTAAGCCTGAATGAACCACTATTCTTCTGGGTGCTTAAGCAGCGCTATCGCGTCCATTTCTATAGTTTTACTTTGACTCGGAAAGCGCTCTAATACAACTGGGAGCCAAATGACCGCAGTCCGATCTGCATAACATCATTAGCAGTAGCGCGCACACATAGTTTGATCGTGAACGATTTCAATTTGGAATTTTATTTAGGGTAGTTTCAATTTGGGGTAGTCCCGGGATTACATGTGTAAGTTATGAGAATATAATTATATTTTCAAAAGTCTCTGTGTTTAAACTCTCGTTTTAGTTAAATAGGACTCTAATCGTTATGGGTGATGACAAAAAGTTTATGGAGAAAATGGTTACCGATCTGGTTAAAAGCGGTGATGTAGCCGAGGTTTGTTGAATTTGAACTAAAATTGTTTTGTTTACGATACAGGTTCATGGTGGTTAGTATGATGGCAAAAGTTAAGAAACAAGAACCATAGTATATGTTTAGTATGTATCAAGAGCAAGTTTGCAGCGTAATATCCTGTGGCCGTAGTATAGAAACGCCCGGGTGGCTGTAATTTTGAGGAATACCCTCCCACTCCGCCGGCTTTTCATGTATTTTTATGTGACACCGCGCAGTTCAATAGTGTTGCTACGATTCTATGCTACGGAAGCGGAGTAACATAAAAATACATGAAAATCCGGCGGATTGGAAGCATCTCCTCAAAAATTACATTTATTTTGATTTACCACCGCTTCTGTCCTGAATACTGTCCCTGAAACCTAGCTCTTGGTAAATACTATAGCTAAATACAGAAACAAATATATTCTGTTTTCTATTTGATTCTATTTCAGGATTCCTTCTACAGCAACTATACTCGAGCCGAAGATCTATATCTAGCAAGAAGGTCATGTAGGACTTTTGTCATAACATCCGAGGTAAGTGCGGTGTTCTCAAACTCTCAAAATCCGGAAAATTCAAATATGCTCGGCCCGGCCCGGCCCGATGGTCCCCGGCCAAGGCCGCTGGGCCGACGATTCGTAACTATAGTTGATATACTTTCAAAATTTGTCGAAAAAATTGAGAATTTTCAATAATATGGTCGGCCGGGTAATTTTGAGAACCCCGGGTAAGAGTAACACCTACAGAAACATAATTAGCACTCACGTTCTTTCAGAATGCTGATAGTGAGCTATGAGCAGATTCAAAAACATTTATCAAGCTTTAAATTATGTTTTTTATTTTCTATTTCTGAAAAAGCATTTTCTTGTAGCATCTTATTTTCTATCACCGTACAATACACAAAGTCACGTTTAGGGTTCAACGTTCGGTTTTTGGTTGGCGTGGGTGGCTGGTGAACAAAGTGCTATTTACTATCTGAACGAGGATAGGACAGAGTACCACATACCGCAATTTGACTCCCAGTTTCCGTAAGGATTTTTTAAAGAAAAGAAAACCAATACACTTTATAAAACTTATTATATACTATCATATGCGGTTTGACAGCAGCGGTGGTTGAACAATTATAATGGCTAGTGATGAAAAAAATATAATGTACTGTAGTTCATTCTAAAGACAAACCCCGGATAACGGTATGATATGAGAGAAGTATTACTAATTGTATGAAAACAGACTGGTCTGCACATCTTGCTAGCTCCGTCAAAACAATTATAATAGCTTTTCTTTACTGATTGTGCTGTTTTCTTATTTATTTTAGTCTTATTTCTGATTCTTATACTTGTTGAAACACCACAGTTGCCGTAGTATAGAAACGCCCGGTGGGTGCCCCGTCAGTTTTAGCCTGCCCGGGCAGCAATTCTCAACTGCTCGTGCAGCCAAAAACTGCCCGTGCATCCATCCGGGAGTTTCTATACTACGACCAAAGCACACAGTTCACTACTATGGAAATAAAACTATGTGATATACCCTGCTGAATCTTGGCTTCCTACAAGAAAATATGTTTTCAGACTCCCCTGGACTCCCATCAACGTGGTCAATGGTGTTGTTGCCTAGTACGCAACTATAGTCTTTCATAATTTAAAATAATATTATTATATTTGATTACGGGTGTTAGGACAGAAAATAAACATTGTAAGCTTGTTTATAGTCTATTTGATCAGCTTTGCTTCTGACCAGCCGGCTGTACGAAAGTTAAAAATAACTACATGACGAAAATTTAAAAAGCTAATTTGTAGTTTTTACCAATTCTGTCAAGAAGTTTGACTAGTAGTCAAAACAGACTTATTTAGAGCAAGCTATGATCAATTTTTATATTATTGATTCAAAATTAGTACTTGTACTTTCGGGGAGGAATGATGGCCATTGCTGGATATTGTTAAGCTCCTTTGAAAAACTTTGAATGCGATACATGAAACAAACAAATATAGAAATAAAATATTATGATATACTTAGTTAGTGTTTATAATGGGTTAAAAATTCCAGAATATCATTCAAATCTAACCATTGCCGAAGCTTATTTTCAAACTCTTTATGGGTATAATTCACGTGCTATCTCATCAGGAAGTCGATTCCAGATAGAGGCAGCTCTATAGTTTATAAATCCCTTTATAACTGAACTAGTTCTTCCCAAATTGAACTAATTCTCAAATAAAAAATGATTCTTCTACCAAATTAACAATAAAGTTTTAAACGTTTACTAATAGTTTTTTAGCACAAAAGTGGATTTGAGTGACCAATAAGCAATGTATCTAAAAATGTTTCTTAGTGTTAGCTCCTTTTAAGATATCAGAAGGAATTTGTTCGTTGATTGAACGTGTAACTTTTCTATTTGTCTGCAACATTTGCTGAAAAGATTGTTGACTTCTGAATCATCTGGTCAGTAAACACAGGGTGGCTGACCATTTTAGTCTTTTTGTGAAAAACGAACAGAGTACAAAGCGGACCAAGATGTATGTCTTTGAGGAAATGTATCTTCTAAGAGGAAGCGGAAGTAATGGTTTTATTGAGAAAGTTGAACGCTATCATATAATAAGATCCGAGAGTAATAAAGGAGTATGCTTCAAGAGGAATAATGTTAAAAAAGAATCTCGCCGAAAATGGCTCTGAAGGATTTCGATATACGCAAATATACGCAAAATTGCATAAAAATACGCAAGTAACGCTCCATTATTCCTCTTGAACAAGACTATAGCTTGAAGTATTTTTTCAGAGCATATGAGTAATTGGAAATAACTCTCATTGAATTTGAAAGCTCAAAAATAGAAGAACCGTGTCAAATTAAAGAATAACGTTTATAAATTAGGAACAACGCATTTTTAGTCGGATTCAAAACGAATAATGGAGTGTAGAAAATAATTTTCAAGCCAAAACTGCTTCTACGCAATTGCGCTTGGCTGGTAAATAATGTTCTACACACCATTGTTCGTTTTGAATCCGACTATACTTTCAAACCATTTTGCTACAAAAACCCACCTGACGTTCAAAATTCAAATTTAGCTCTCGCGCGCTACTTGAGAGTGTAGTTTTGAAAAGTAAACACTTGTAGTTCATAGAAGGTTTTAAAAATCAATAAACGGGTAGTTTTGACTCGTGTTGTACTTGAATACATTGTGTTTTATAACTATTTATTCAATCTAACATTACAATTGACAATAGAGTTAACAACATAACAAGAGACTACAGACAACTAGATGTTTTTCGAGACCCGATTTGGATCAGAGCACGAAGTGCAAACAGGGCGCGCTAGTATAAAACCGCCCGACCAACTAGGGACATTAGCACCGAAACGAGTCGAGATGGTATCCACTACAGTAATCCTAATGATATTACCGCTTTCCTTAGCGGCCCCTTATTTTAAGGGACGGTTCCCACCAATGGGACCGCCACCCGGTGGTATGCCCGGTATGCCAGGACCAGGAATGCCCGGAATACCATTTCTGCCACCACCACCAAGAGTTAGTTCTATTGATTGATTCATAAATACCAAATGTTTTAAGAGCTATAGTCTATAACAAACAAACGATTTTACAAACTTAACACAAACTGCGCACTGCAGTCTTCTTTTTGTTATGGACTATATATAGTTTCTATTATAGTATCATAGTGGTAAACTTGGAAATAGTCCATAATTTAGATTTTTAATGATATTTATCACTTTATTAGGATGTTTTTTGCACAGGATCTTATTAGATCGCTGCTTTTAACAAATAAAACTAGTTGAACACTGTTTTAAAACCATGAAACATGGTATATCTCCCAAAAAAAACTAGACCTATTTAATTTTAGGAGCTTCCACCAGGTTTCGCCGAGATCCTACCAGCTGATGTAGTAGCTAAGCTCAGAGCCATTCATGAAAATGACATGATGCCACCTCATGTAAGTTGATGTAACAAAGCTTTCATTAAACTTATCTAAAACTTCTCTAGCTATATAGAGCATATTTTAGTCTTTTACAAAAAAAAATAGGCCGTGTCCTCTGCGTATTTTTATGAGAAAGATGCGTTTGAGTAGAGTTGGACAGCTCGGCCCGACAAAAAGGGCTCAAGCTCAAACTACTAAAACGAGCCCCAGCCCGAAATAGTAGTTTGAGCTCCGCACGAAGTCCAAGAGCCCGTTTTTGCCAAAGCCCGTTTGGGCCCGAAGCCCGAAAGCCCGTTTTGACCAAAGCCCGTTCGAGCCCGAAGCCCGGGCTCAATCAAAACGGGCCCAAACGCCCAACTCTAGTATTGAGTAAATTTCCAAGGGAAAATTGTTCGCAAATAAGCCTTTAACTTTTTTTAACACGGCCTCTTTACTGTTGAATACGACTATATAAAACACAATATTGTTTTCAAGAAATTCCTTGCCTAGCTGTTGTATTATTTCACAAATATATTCAGGAGAAGCACGAAAAGATCGACGAAATCATGGTGAATCTGCCTGAAGAAATCGCCGAGCGCCTGCCAAAACCACCAGGATTCGAGAATGTTCCAGAAGAAGTTAGACAAGCACTGAAGAACATTCATAGAGATAAGGTAATCAAAATGAAACACCTACTTTCTTATACGAAACGTATCGAAACTTATTTGTTTCGGCAAAACTGGCTGTGGCAACAGTATTTTTGTATTATTTTGAAAATTTTGTCTAAACTGGACTTTTAATTTGTTGAACAAGGTTTAAAAGTCAGGAATTAGTCTGTTCCGGCCCCGGTTGGGAACATCTGCCAGGGCCGACACCCCAAAGACAACTCAGGAACCCGGACAGATATACCAAACTCATTTCAGAATCTCACCTACCGTACCCGTATGGAACGTCTCCATCAGTACATTTCCAGTCTTCCTGACTCCACGAGAAGACTTCTACCTCCACTAGGACCCCCACCAGTCTTTGAACAACTCCCACAGGTGTGAACTACTAATTGATAATGCTACCGTAAAACATAATGCTAGCATTTACTTTTGCTTTCTGGAAAAGATCACAAACACTGAAACAGCTGACACTAAAGAAGCATGTTTTAACTATAGTCTGTCTTTAAACCTACGGTTCGCACGTGGTAAGTAGGTGGGGTTCGGCCCGACCATGTAATATAGACGGCAATATTAATTTACTCCTCCAAATCCACACCCTAGTGGTAAGGGGGCTGACCGTAGGTTTGAAGACTGATTGTATAATATAACTAGTTTACTAACGTTATATATTCCAGGAAGCCAAGGACCAGCTCCGTTCCATTCACGAAAACACGTCACTCGGACCAAGAGAGCGATTCCACAAAATTAAGGTACACTATATAGTCAGATAGATAGTATAAAAAGGTGCAGTCCGTCTGAAATCCCTACTCCTACCCACAAGTAGGCAAGGTTTCTACGTAATCATTCTATCAATCTCTGAATCAAAATAATATTTAACCAACTATTGATTCACTACCCTAATTTTCCTTTTCAGGAAGTAATCGATTCTCTTCCCGAGGATATCCGTTCAAAGCTGCCACCGCCACCACCAGCCCCACCAGTTTACGCCTAATTCGACCGAGTTATGGGAAGAATTGTTGTACATAATGCCTAATTTATAATAAATTATTGTTTTGAAAATTATTCCTCGGTATAATTAGCAACTTACTTATTTGTACATCGTTCGAGAAATTTGTCTTCACCGGTGAAAATTAACTAAATCAATTTGATGTTAAAATGAACATTTAAAAAATGTATTTATCAAATCCAAAACGGAAGCTCAGTTAAGGCTATTAGTTTTTCTTTCAGCGACCCGAAGATCTCCAAAGGTGTCCTAAGTTTGTCCTCATTGCTGCCAGACGGGATCGAACCAGCGACCTCTCGCTTTATAGTCGAACGCGCTAACCACTTGACTACGCGGTCACTTGGACAGAGAAGGCGGTCAAAACCCTAAGTTACATTTACAATTCGTTTAACTGGTTGCAAAATGGTAGTTTTTGAATAAACTTTCAAAACAGCTCTAAATATAAACCTACACAATTGTATTATTTGCTTTTAACAGTGTTATTTTCAATGTGGTTTGCCAAAACAAACAAACTTGTCAAAAACAAAAACAACATATAGATAAGATACCTTCTAATATATAAGCTTGGTATTAATATTAATATTGTTATTCACTTTAAAATGATCTGCTTCCCCATCTATCCTACTACCTACAATTTTGGAGGCGACAACTGCCGTGCCTGCGATAGAAGATTCAAGCATCATAGGTTCGAATTTCAATTCACAACAAATAGTTGAATATAAATGCTGGACGGGAAGCGTAGCTTGGCTACTTTCTATTGTTGGCAGCGATTCCCAGCAGACAGTGGCCGTAGTATAGAAACGCCCGGGTGGGTGCCTGAGCAGTTTGTAACCTTCCCAGGCAACAATACACAATCTATCCTACTACCTACAATTTTGGAGGCGACAACTGCCGTGCCTGCGATAGAAGATTCAAGCATCATAGGTTCGA
>JAQGAV010003619.1:0-12048 GCA_034691345.1 Phasmarhabditis papillosa | reverse complement strand
AGCTACGGGGAGTCGAACCCACAGCCTCAGATCCTCTCGGATTCAGAGACCGCTGCTTTAACCACTAGGCTATCACATGACACAGAACGAGCGATTATTGAAACTTTTAACAACACCGTTCACTGTAGTCTTTTTTGTTAAGGACTATATAGTTGTTTCATTCTCAGATATATGTTTTAAATAAAGTTGTATGCTATGATAAATTAAACTAAAGATTTTGCTGGTTTTTATCTTTTCTGCACAGAAGGGTTGCAATTACTGCCCTTTATAATAATGGAAATGTAATGCTACTTCTTGAAACATTGACTATTACCGAAATTGTAAATAACAGCTAACTTTTATATATTCCATAACAAAAAGAAGACTGTAGTGCGCGGTGTTGTGTAAGGTTTGGAAAATCGCTCGTTCTATCGTAAAATTAAACTTCCATTATATGGTTCGATGCGCAATTTTTTGTTTGATATCAGAAAAATATTACTGTAATAGTTTTATTTTGTATCATATCCAGAAAAAGACAAATACCCAATTGCGGAAGCCTACGTAAACCACCGCGCTCTCGATCTTTTGTTTGTTATAGACTATATCTTATTGAGCATTTCGTTCTTGGAATGTTTTAGGTCGCCAAGCAGGAGACTGCCCTTGTGGCGGAGCTACTTGGAATCAAAACTGTACTAAATGAGTTCATCGCCTATAAACATTTGGCTCACTTAGTAGAATCAGGACAACTCGTTGGGGTAAGTCAGCATAAAGAGTCTAGGGATTCACTTGATTACCACAGTAATGTTTAAGGCGAGAGCTAGAATGGTTGCAACATTTGCTTGTTGTGGGTTTTCTAACTTCTCGATGGTAGGCGCAACTCTGGGCGTTTTAGGGCAACTGATCCCTGAAAGGAAGGCTATTTTAACCAAGGTAAGCCTTTTTATACCTGGAAGCATCTGAAAAATAAGTTTTAAAAATGCTCTTTTACATAATAACACATTTATCATCTTAATTAATAAGCAATATGGGGCATGAGGATCTTTTTCAAAGAAATGCATTAGGGAATACAATTTCTTACAGTTTAAAAAACGAATTTGCTACCGTCAGATTCAAAAGTAATAAGGCCATGTTAATAAGCAGGAGTATTGCAATATTTTGTCTGAGTAAGGCAGAGCGAAAGCAAGTTTGCAATCTGCTGATACCGCGTTCGTAGAATGCAATCAGGCGCAGTGTTAAAAACAACGCAATACGCAGCATACACGGCATCATTACTTTTGAATCTGACTATAATGAGTGAGTACATTTTGCCTTTAGTTAGTCTTTCGAGCTTTGGTTTCCGGTGTGATTTCTGGATTCTCAACTGCAATTGTGGCAGGTATTAAGTCATAGTAATTTTAGAAAATCAAATCTAAATGCTAATAGATTGAACAATAACTCATCTTTTCAGGCATTATAGTGGACAACCCGATTTCCTGTGAACCGAAGTCAAGCGGATTGAACTGTATAGATTTGGAAGAAGTAATAAGCATATTGAATAGAAATGTTACAAGCATATTATAGAATACAGTGTGATTCAAGATAGATAATGGAGGGTTACTTGCGTATTACTCTCGAATCTGACTATAATAGTCCGATAGTTTTGCATTAGTAGGAATCTGTGAAACATGAATTCAAATAAAGTGAAACATTTGTCCACTGCAAAAACAAAACTGCTTAACGTTGTCTGCATCCTGAAGATTAGTAAACGATTAAAGTTAATAATAAATTTTAAAAGTTAAAGTAAGTATGAATGACAAATTATATAAATAGTGAAATGAACTAAATTGAAATGATATAACTAGTTTTGTTTCGTCTTTGATCCTAGACCAAATTAGCTCCGATATGTATACCAACTGACATAAAATATACGCAAAGTGTATAACAGTGTCTAACAAAGTCTAAATATACTGTACTTTTCCCGTCTTGGATTGATACCATATTAGATAACTTTCCAGATACCATTAGGTGACTATAAACTAACTATAAGGCTATTGCAGTACCTATCCTGTTCGTAGAACTTCTGACTTGTCTGGGTTTTGTTTTGTTTTTTCCAGCAAAACTTATAACAAATTAGAAGATTCGGATTGGTGTTGAATTGCAAGTTTGACCAAGTTTTACGAAATAGCATGACAACACTTATGTTTTTGAGAAAATAATCCATGTATATATCTCGAAACTATTTTATTTGTTATAGATCAATAAAATCTACCAATTTCTCTCTCACATTCTTCTTTATTTACAATTCATTTCTGCAGCAGTCACAGTGGGCAAACTAAATCAGTACTTGAGAAACCATCCAGATTTTAATGGAATCTATAGTCCATCTCAAGACCGAGGTTCCCAGCGCGGTATCAAAAGCGGGCGCAGTGTTATAAAAAATGAATGTAAGATCGGACGACGTGGTGCGTTTTCTATAAAAGTACATTCATTTTTTATAACACGGCGCTCCGCTCGTTATAAAAAAATATTTTGGAGAATATTCTCAAAGGCAACTAGGACTAAATGTATCGGTGTTTGTTGTTCTCGTGTTAGTGTGGATTTCATAAATAGACCTAGGAAGTAACTTTTGGAGCTCTCACGAGTGTTGTTTACATATCGTAGTAGCAAGTTTGAGCCACTTTGGCGCGCAATGAGTATGGCCGGCCCGATGTAACAGCTTGAAGTTTGCTAATATTTTCCGACTTACTTTGACGTTTGGCTGCTCGATGCGGTCTTCGTTATTTTCGCGTTCAAGAGACATTTTTGAAATGGATGGAATGAGGCGAAGGTCCTCTAATGATTGAAGAGAATAGTCGCGAAGAACCTGAAAATAATCAATATGGTACGAGATGGACAAGTGGCTAGAGATATATTGCTGGTTGGAACCCCCTCGAAGACTGAATCCTCCGCACCAGTGGTGCTATAGAGTTGCCGGTTTCTAAAGTTCCTTTGGTAACATTTCGGCTCAACGCATCGGTGTTCTCGTGTTGCGTAAAATGAATAAACAAACTTTTAATAAATATATCTATTTTTATGGCTTGCCTGTTTACTTCGGGCTACTTTTGATCTACTAACTATAAGCTAGTACATTCGTAACACACTTACTGATTACTTGATTTTATAAAGTATAGTTCCTTCAGTTTTTCAGTCAACTAAAGTTAGTTTTGATAATCTCACCTGGTTTCCAAATTCACTACGGCTAGCAATTGCAGGCAAATCGCGCAATTCGACCAGGGACTCCTGAGTGATGAGGCGTTTGTTGAGAGTCTGCAACACAAAATATTAAGTAAGCTGAATATGGGCTGGAAACTTCTCGGCCCTGGCCCGGTCGATAATTTTTAAACTGGTCGGCAGATTCGCTTTATTAGTTTATTAGTTTATTAATTTATTAGTTTAGAAACGGGAATGGGTTTATTAGTTTGTCCTCTTTACGTGGAATCAAGCGGCACGCTAAGGAATAAAGGAATGTGCCCCTTTTTGAAGCTTAATATTCTTCGTTTATGGAGACGATTGTATGAAATTTCTTTGAAAAAATAATTTTTAGCAAGTTTTTCTGAGTGCAAAAAATAAACAAGAAGTTTTTATTAACAAAAGAAGTTAAGTTTCGTGCTTTAAGATTTGGCTTTTCGAAATTGCCCCGTTGTCTTAGAGCGCTGAGAGAGGTGAACAATGGAAATTTTCATATATTCATTGAAAGCTATAGGAAATGGTTCGACTCGTAGTTGATAAATTAAAAACTTTTTTAGAGGAAAATTTTTGAATTGTTTTGGAATGTTTCATTTTAATATTTTTACCTCACAACTCTTTCCATTATTACGATTGTGCCCGGCACCTTTAGCTCCGCCCCTTTTCTCCTCAAATGAAACATCCAATTCGTGTATATCAGCCAAGGATCTGTCTCCAACAACACGTTTGTTAAGAGTCTGGAAACAAAAATAAATTTTAGCTATATTTTCGCGCGGTATCAAATATAAATATCCTGGAGGAGGAGCGGTATCAAATATATATAAATGTCCTTTTGAAGAAAATGCCCACATTTATTTATTACCGTTGCTCCGGGATGCGCGCGAAATCTAGCTTGTAAAAGAATATAGTAACAGTTACTTTGCAACATGAACAAGCTTACCTTATTATGTGGGGCAATTGGGGTCAATAGAAGGTTTGTAAACAGATGATTGTTTAAGTTGGAGAACAAGTCCGGAATAACGGCATTTATGTCTACCGTATGAAGGTCACTTCCAGCGCAAGAAAGAGCCGCCTAAAGCGAATCTTGTTTTTATGTGATCCTCCCGAGTAATGAAATCAGAGTTCCCTACAATCCGAAACTAGATTCCGGAAAAACCCCTGGATCCCTTGAGTAAGTTTCCAGGCTCTTCAGTCCTATTACTCATTTTAAAGTTATGAAGTTATATATAAAATATAATATTGTATCCTTTTTTAGATTAGCTGGTTCTTTAGTAATGTAACCTACCACAACTTCATTCTCGATTTCATCTAAATCAGCCTCCAGGTCGTACTGATACAGTGACCTGTAAGGCTTCTGACTCGCATGATTGTTGTTTTGATTAACCCAGGCAGCGGTACGAGAAGCCGAAATATTACGGGTGTTCTATAAATAGTTGTCTCTTATTCCAAATAAACTCATACTCTTCAGTATTTTTGAAAATTTTATTTTGGTAATTACCTGAGTGAGAAATAGCAAGTCGGGTAAAAACTAGAAATGAGTCAGAAATGTCCAGAAAATGTTTAAATTAATGTTGAACGTCCAAAGAAACTGATTGATTGTTGTGCTTCTTCTGCGGCAGTTGGAAAAAAATAGGGCACGAAAGCTTGCTTTTCCAAAAGTAGACAGGCCGTGTCGTCTACGTATTTTTATGAAAAAGTTGCGTACATATTTAGCAAACGTGTAATGGTAAAGTTTGCCAAACAGGTCTTAAGAGATGTTCAACAGCCGGCCCGTAATATTTTTTTAGCTGCCGGTCCCGTTAATTCTCTAGTTCTTGGCCTCTTTACTATCTAAATATAGAAGTGAAGCTAACCGGAGCAACAAAATTGGGCTTCACAGTTCCACGATGGTTCACATAGGCGTAATCAGAATTGGCCTGTAAACATTTGTATTAATATCGCAGAAAAATATCGGTATTGAATTGCAATATAGAAACTACAATATTCATTCACAAGATTCGCTCGAAATAGACTTTTTGGGTTAAATATTGCAATTCATAGGGCACTATAGAGATTTCCGGCGGACCTTGCACGAAAAACGGGCTCATTTGCAAACGAGCCAACCCGCCCATCTCTATTGCATACTCATCTCTTCTTAAAATAAATCAAACTTACCAAGCTAGCATCCAGTTCCGATGATACCATATTTGCCTAAAACGATTTGAGTTACGTGTATTGTTTTCGGAAAAATAGTCAACTAATCAAAAAGCGACGATACTGCTTCGTCGAAAGTCGTCAGTCGTCGATCCTACCGAATGCACTCTTTTATTTCAAGCACATCGCTAACATCGTTAGAAGCGATAGAAACAGCTCCAAATGAAAACGTATATAGCTTAGAAATAAGCCATTTTGGTTTACAGGCAGTCGTTAGTAAATTT
Organism: Phasmarhabditis papillosa; assembly: GCA_034691345.1. Lineage (NCBI taxonomy): Eukaryota > Metazoa > Nematoda > Chromadorea > Rhabditida > Rhabditidae > Pellioditis > Pellioditis papillosa. Next base: position 6,448 of record JAQGAV010003619.1, on the reverse strand, counting down.
TGAGCGGCTTGGGTCGTTTTTCCAAGTGGCGGCGCGTAGATCGGCCCGTTAAAACTCATTGTTTCATCCTCAATGTTTCATTTATAAAACTCACAGAAATCTTAGGTATGGCCGCAATCTCGTATTGAGATGGAACAGAATGAACTCTTTTGTTAATTGTACGCTCGTTGGCTGGGATTTCAGCGACGGAAGAGCTTGAACGAATATTCTGCAATTATAACATGAGTGTACGTGAATCTCATGCATTTAATATTAATATAATATATTTATATACTAGCTCCAAATGTAAACAGCTTCAAATAAGTGTTCACAGGCGGTCGATAGTAATTTTTCAGCGGCTTTGGTCGTTTTTCCATGAGGTGGCGCGTAGCCCGCCCGTTGAAACTCAAACCTCTGGTTTAGGGTGGGGAAACGGAACGGTACGGTACGCGGTATTGGGGTAAAACGGTATGTCGGTATGCCGGTAGACCGCTTTAAACAAATTTAACGAACACCGGTATACCGGTATTTTTCTAAAATCCGAAACCCCACCCTACTCTGGTGAGTATGGCTAGCGTGTGTATTTTGCATATTCTGGAAGTCATCTTTTACTCCTGTCTTTTCGTGGAAATATCCTATTTGAGAAAACCGTCAGGTGTGGGCTCGTCAGAACCTGGCTTCCTCGTTTTTCTTTTGTAAAACCTACCGCAATCTTAGGTATGGCCGCAATCTCGTATTGAGATGGAACAGAATGCACTCTTTTGTTAATTGTACGCTCGTTGGCTGGGATATCAGCGACGGAAGAGCTTGAACGAACATTCTGTAACTAAAACAGTTATGACGATCCTACACTACACACAAACTATAGTCTGTCTCAAATCTAAACTGTATCGAGCCGCTATTTTTAGATACACGGTTTCAAAAAAGTTCTGTATTGCCCAATGTTCCATTTTTTGAAGGCAATATTTTAACATCGCGCATCAAGTAATGGCGGCGTGATGCAGTTTAGATTTGGCCACATACTATATACAATATCCAATAGGTGGGAAATGACCGGGCCATTTTTAAAAATTTTCCTACTCCTAAAATATCCCGATCGATACCAACCGCTAGCGATGGAATTCTGGCCAAGTATTCTTTAGACTCGACAGTATGAGCTCGTTTGTTTCCTTCAGTGTCACGCAGGTTTCCTGTTTGCTCAAATGGATTCGGTATGGCAGCCAGATCATAGAGAGAATCAGCGGTATAGATACGGGCAACGGGCTGGAAATGAAGAGTCAAACTGACAGTAGGGCTGGGAGAAGGCCCGTGGTAGTTTTTGAGCTAGTCGCCCGTCCTGTTAAATCTCTAGTTCTTGGTCTCTTTACTATCGAAATATAGAAGTGAGGCTAACCGGAGCAGCAAAATGGGCCTTCACAGCTCCACGTTGATTCACATAGGCGTAGTCAGAATCGGCCTGTAAACACTTGCCATGTTATCGCCAAAAATATACCGTATTGGATTGCAATATAGAAAATACAATATTCATTCAAACGGTTGCTCAAAATAGACTTTTTGGGTTGAATACTAAAGATAGTGTACACTAGAGATTGGCGGCTCGGCGCCCTCAAACGATGCGCACCTTGCAAGAAAAATGGGCCCCCACCGGCTCATTTGCAAACGAGCGATTGCATAAGTTTCGCTTTTTAAAATATCTCCAGTTAAACTTACCAAGCTAACATCCGGTCCCGATGCTACCATATTTACCTAAAACGATTTGAGTTTTTTTGTCCAACCGAATTTATTTTTTTTTCGAGCACATTGTTAATATCGTTAGGAGCGGTGGAAACAGCTTTAAATGTAAACTTATTTAGGTTGCAAATAAGCCAGCACTACTATCATGGCTGTTCACAGCGGATGTTAGTAATTTTTAACCCGGTCAATGAAACTCAAACCCCTAGTTAGTATGGCTAGCGTGTTTCTTTTGCATATTCTATAAGTCATTTTTTCCTCATGTCTTTTCTTGGAAATATCCTATTTGAGAAAACCGTCAGGCAGGGGCTCGTCAGAACCTGGTATCCTCGTTGTTTCATTTGTAAAACTCACAGAAATCTTAGGTATGGCCGCAATCTCGTATTGAGATGGAACAGAATGAACTCGTTTGTTGATTGTACGCTCGTTGGTTTGGATTTCAGCAACGGAAGAGCTTGAACGAACATTCTGCAAGTATAAAATTAGCACATCACAGCGGTAGTATTCTAATGTAACGGTACCCGAGTCTGTGTGTCATGTAACGTTTGGTGAGGGGCTTACGAAAGGCCGCCTAGTAAACTTGTTGTTAGTAGTTCCAATATAATCAATAAACGTGGTCTGTCTGTATATCAACTCTCGGAATTTCACGAGCCGGGGACGACTTTTTGGGAAATCGTCCCGTTCAGGGCCGATAATTAAAACAAAGCCCGCGCAATGACAATTTAGCACGAGTGGGGCGCAGTGTCATAAAAAATGAATGTAAAATCGGTCGACGTGGTTCGTTTTCTGCAAAATTATGTTCATTGCAGCCCCGCTCGTGATACCGCGCTGGAAACCTAGTCCTTGAGATAGACTATATATCACCATAGACAGATGCAAATCTCCTTTTCTATAATAAAATGGAGTACTTGCAGTTAGGCGATTTTCGATACACTTTTTCAACTGGAAGAAACTTCCTCGCACCTCGCTAGAAGAATCCTCCAAATGACGCAATCCATTACCAGCGGATGGATTCTTTAGCAAAGCATCAATTGCAAACGGCTTAACATTATAACCCTAAAAGATAAAAAATGAAATTAAGCTATAATTTGATGTGGGAACCCGTGCCAGGACCAGAGTGCCCGGGACGTTTGTTCGGTTCAGAAATGTGTTTATATGCCCGAATCCAGATCTTTGGACTACGGACATTGCTTTTGGAGTAGTGTATGGTGGCCCGGACAAAAGTCTAAAATTCCTCGTCCGGTTGAAATAACAAGAATCACTGGAATATTTGTTCGAAAGGATATTTCCATAATCTTGTATAGTCAGCGCCGAGATTAATAATGGAGTGTCATTAATTATAGGATTTTCAACACGGCACCTGCTGGCAAATTGCACGCCGTACTTGCAAAATAGAATATTGGACGGAGAGTAGCCGCCAGATGATGGCACGCTGCTCGCAAAAGGGGTTCAGACAGGCATTCAATTTTCTACACTCCATCATGACAATATCACTGCATTGCTTTTCCATCACCCTTTAGTAAAGATAGCAGTTGACAACATTAATTTTCTTGTAAAGAAAACGTCCCCAATCCAACCATTTTCAATTTATTTTACTCAAACACCGCTGCGTCCCAGGTCACTGTGCCGGGAGATTAGATGTTGATACAAACTATACTTTATTTCATCCTTTTTCGAAGTGTAATTGACAAAAATAGTCCATTTCTAAAATTATCACTTACATGCATTGTTGTTTTTCTTAGGCAGACCTCTCTAGAAGCAGAAATTGAACACTGATGTGGTTATGGAGCCAGTGATGGAATTCGAAATACATCTAATGAGATTTAGAAACTTTCTCTAGTGAGAAACTGTTGTTAGGAAGGGAAACACCACTTTTGAGATAGGATTTTTAGACGAGACTATAAGAAGATATTATGAACTGTTTTTGAGAAAGCCAAGGATGGGAATTTAGAATATAGGAATTAGGCACTGTCGCCACGAATTGAAAAAGTAGGTCCGCAAAATTGTGAAAATGGCTCGGCCCTTTCGTACCCTAGAAAAACAGGTATCCAATTGATTCAACATTCTTCTCTTTGATCAGGAAAAAAAGTATTTGTTAAAGTATTTTAATTCCTGTATCACTCGAATCACAATAATAGTTGATTTCTTCGAGGCAGGGCTTCGGCAATTCATTCCGGAATCTTCAGAGCACTTCAGGAAGATTACCTTACTATATGGTCTCAGTATCTGGCTCGTAAAGGGGATGAGCTTACTTGTGTGGAATCCTTATTTCATTAATTGAACAGATGCATTTTGTTTATTAATATGATTAATTCATTGTTCTAACTTTTTAAATTAAATTACGTTTATTTACTTATTGCGAGGGAGAAGAGTTCAAGAGATAGGAAATCTGTGTCATATACATGAGAACAAATAAAAGGAAAAATGACATGTAGACAGGATAGATACTATAGAAAGTAACAAATTTCTTAAAGAAAACTCTATAGCTAAAGGTTTGAAGGTATTAGGCATATATCAGGTAAGCGAGCACTAGTGAAATCTTCTCTTCGATATCTTTACACTTTTTTGGTGACTTCTATCGATTTACTATTCTAGAAACAGTAGTTTATTGGGTTGACTAGGTTGTAGATGTTTTGATATTTACTAATATTGTCAAGTAAAAATTTCACGTTTTCCTATACTTGAAATTTCAAGTATTTTAATTGCAATTTAACAATTTTGGTATTTACTGACAACTGATAAAAAACTTAACCAATTTCAACTAGTATTAGTGCTTGGTTTTAATGACTGGTCAAATTTAGCCCTCTGCCGAATAGTTATTTAAAAAGTTATTTATTTCCTGTAATCGCACATAACACACAAAACTGGAGATTTCTTCGGTGCAGGGTCTCGGCCATTCACTCCGGAATCTTCTGAGCAGAGATGGCTCCTTTCTAACATTCAATCTTCGGTGGCACGAAATTGTTAGATTCAATTGCAGTTTGTGCTCTGAGATCGTTTGAAAAAGTTTTTCCACGCTTAACGTTGCAACAGATAACGGGTAAAATTTTACCTGAGCCAGCCGACACTTTTCTCGATCACAAGAAACCGGGCCAGCCCGACTCGCCCATACCACAACAAAATCATAACTCTAATCTTTTCCAAACACTTCATTTCTCCCAATGCAATCATATCACAGACATCAAAGCTACCAAGGGGCGACCATCTAATCCTTTTATAAAACAACGCAATGCTTGCTAAACGCAGGGTGCCGTTCTCAATTCAGCGACTTCTTATATGATTAGTGATCGACACAGCGAAATATTAGGTAACAACGCTGTGAGAGAGAGTACGCGAGTGTGCCGCACGGTGTTTACAATACAATCTGCGAGCAGACCCTAGAGAAGACAATCTGAAGAGTTATCAACATGTGGGGTGCAATCTATTTTACTTTATCCGTTTTATTAATATTATACAACGTTGATTTTGTGATTGGAATAGGAGAAAAGCATGTTGGTAAGTAGTTTTTATTCTAAATAATTTGAGATAGTATAGTCCATAACAAAAAGTAGACTGAGTGCGCATTGTTGAGTAGGGTTTGTAAAATCGCTCGCTATGTGTCGAAATTGGAAAACCATTATATGGGTCGATGCACAATTTTTTGGTTGATGTCAGAAAAATATTATTGTACTGGTTTTATTTTGTATCATAACCAGAAAAAGGCGAATACGCAATTGCGGAAGCATACGTATACCACCGCGCTCTGCAGTCTTTTCTTTGTTATAGACTATATAGTATGTTACAAAAGCTAGGAGCATCTAGGAGCGTGTTCAATAAAAATGAATGTACTTTTAAAGTAAAGGATCCCAATCTACAAATCTTTCATTCGTTTTTATTAACACCGCTGATCCCAATTATGATACGTGGAAAGATAGTTCTTGCAGCAGACTATAATTGATGTAATATTTAAACTATTCATTTATTCCGTATATCAATGTGTATCACACGTCGGGTGTTGTTGTTACTCTATCCATCTTTGGGGCAGCTAGAAGGCGGTTTGCGGGAATCATAAGAGAACATTCAAGCATACATCCCACGGTTGCTCAATCCGGCTTGGAACGGGTGAAGGATCGAACCCACAACCTTTCCTTCTCACGGATTCATAGGCCGGCGCTCTACTAATGTAATATACTTCATCCTAAATTTCTTTGAAACTTTATTCCAATAACTAAAACCAGAATGTGTTATTGGCCAAACTTCAGAATTTTTGTCGGGTTTCAGAAAGTTTTCGATAAGTTTAATCGAAAGTTTATAACTTTTTAAGCAGGGCTGCGTATTTTACAAGCCGGCTTGGTCAGTCCAGGCCCACATTTTTAGGAGGCAGAGCTAGGCCGGCCTGGTTTGGCCTGTGACGTCACATCGTTAACCAAGACCATTATCAAACACTATACAGCATTCACTTCTGCTCCATTCAAGCATGACAGTCGAACCAAGGAGGCCCAAACAGGCCGGCCCGGCGCAGCCCTGTTTGTAACCACCACTTTTTATAAAAAACACTAATTATGAAAATGTAAAGTATGCTTAGGACAAATATGGCATGAAATAAAATCAGTGGTGGGGCTTTAAAACAGACTACACACAAATGTTATTGAATGATTCTAATATAGTCTAATTAAAGAGTTTTTTTCTTAGAAAGTTGTATATTTTGCAAACTCTGAATGGAAAGTATTGCCAAATTAGCCTGATAACGTTTAACCCG
>JAQGAV010003618.1:0-12053 GCA_034691345.1 Phasmarhabditis papillosa | reverse complement strand
TTACTCTTGGGGGACTATAAGGCTATTGCAACTTTAGTCTTGTCAAGTTCCAATGCCGGTTTGCTTACTTCGTATGAATCTGTCTCAGCTTTTCTGTAATTATATCGGCGATGTTATTGTTACCGAGGTTTCTGTTTTCTTCCTGTGTTTCGTAAACCACTTTTTCTACAACATGTGGCCAGTATAGCGCCTGGAAATGATCAAATCAATTGTTTCTGTGGAACATCTTAGACATAACGATTCTCTACCAGAATTCTATTGTAACTGTACTTGGCAAATTTTCACAACAATAAAACATTGAGCTAAGTCTGCTTGACCAAAACATCTTACAGTATATTGCTATTGGTTACTTTTGAAATAGGTTTTAATTAGTCTTGAGAATTAGACCTTGCAGATAAGTATACTGTAATTCATTGAATAAGAATGAGTGTATTATAATATTTTCATAATTTTGTATTTTAATATTGTCAGCGCCATGAGTAATAATAGAGTGTAAATAATTCAACGCTCGTCTGAGCCCCTTTTGCGAGTACCACGCCAGCATCTCGCGGCTGCACTCCGTTTTAGAAAGGAGCAATCTTTGCTCAGAAGATTCCAGAATGATTAGACGAAACCCAGTGGCAAAGAAATCTACACTTACTGTGTGAATATGTGCGATTACAGTAAAAAGAATATTTTTAATACTTTTAAACTAAATAAACAACTTCTTTTTTTATGGAAAAAAAACTTTCTGTGTAATTGTTGAGCAACCTGTCCACTTTGTCTTTAGCAGCATTCACCAAGTGGAAAACCCTTTGGCTGCTTTCATTTGCTACATCTTGGTTTGGAGATGTTACACCAATCAGAAAACTGTAGATACTCGCCTAAATCGATACCGATATGTTAAGAACAGAGAAAAATGAAACTATTTTAAAGAATAGTGTTATTTCAATTTTTTTTAGCATTTTGCAGTTTTGGAAAAGTCATTCCGGACATCCAAACAGGAAGAAATTATTACACTGTTACAGTCGGCGGACTGGTCGCTTGCAGTTAAAGGTCTAATAAATTAAAAATAGAGCATATATTTGCTCTAAATTTGCTCTAAGTACTCTAATTAGTTCTAAATAAATTGCAGTTCGTGCCGTAACCCTTTGCAAGCAATTAATCCACCGACTATAGCATATGCAACGCCTGGCTAAGACAATTTGTGCTAACTGAATGTACTGCTTCCTTATGAACTTATGAACTTATGAAAGGGGCGTGGTGTCCCAGTGGTTAGAAGTTTCGCCTCAAAACAAGAGTTCGATGGTTCGAATCCCCCCAAAGAAAAAAATCTTGCAAATTTGTTCTGATTCGTCGCCTCCACTCCCTGGGTGCTGAGCAATAAAGTCCCACTTTCTATGGATTTCTTCTCTCCGAGTAGGCAGTAAAATACGTTTTTCCAATGAACAAAAGTTTTCTTCGACATCAATGGATCGGCTGTCATTGCATGGATCAAGGGGTTGGTTTGAACATAGGTTATGTGAAGTGGTATAGTCTGTATCAAGAAATAGAAATAGAATTTTTGCAAACATAATTATTTAAAATATTTAAGTGAGTCTCCTACCAATAATAGCCCGTCTGGAGTATTGCGTTTACACTCATCCAAAAATAATTCTCTCATCATGTTGGACGGGACTTCAACCATGTCAATCATATATGACTCCAACAGATCAACCTTTATGGTAATGTCCTGAAATAATTTAACCTTTACTTTACTATATGTTGCATAAGATCATACGAAGTAGTTATATTTCATTTGTTCTTATTCTATAACGGTTTCCTAGAGTACTAATACTCCATAAAACATGGACCGGTAGATTTTTCAAGTGTTACCCAATGGATATTTAATAAAAACTGAAGTTCCATAATCTCGGTTCGCTGGTCAATCTATTTTAGCATTAAGCGCAGGCAGATTCCTTGAAGCAAATTAGAAAATTAGAAGATTTTATCATAGATGTTTTCTTTTGTTTCTTTGTGTTTTAATTAGTTGTCTCAGAAAAGAATAAATACTCTAGTATATTCTATTCTGTGGGAAATAGCGAAAATGGTTGTATTTTTTTCGAAGCTATTTGTACTTATTCACGCGTCTAAGTCAAAGTATGTCGACGTTTACCGCTACCGGCCATGAAAGATTTTTATACCCAAAATGTACAACCTACCTTCATAAAACTGTGTGTCACTAGCAAATCCTTAATGCCATCAACCCCTTCTACCCTTGAACCATCGGGATAGACACTGTCAGCACGAAATGATCATTCGGGACCGGGTGAGGTACCGAATAGATTTAATCGCGCCGAATAATATTTTTAAAAAAATTATGGAGTAAACTATGTTGATATTAAACCCTAAACACTCACCGCTGATATTTGATTCCCGAGTTTTTCAAAGAATACTTCATTTTCATTCGGTTGTCCTAATTCGGTACAGTCTTTTACGACTAATCCAAGAATTGCTATCGGACCGAAAACTACTGCTGCTTCAGGAAAGACAACAGCAAGACCTGCGCTTATGTCATAAGTGATGCTGGCAATGAAATGAGCAGTTTTACGTAGTTTCTCGGCATCAGTTGCATTAAAGGCTAAAACATTAAGTTAAACAAATGTAATGTTTCTACTGTAGATAGAAGATGATGATATGAATTCCCCGAATCATCATCCCCCCCCCCCCCCCAACATATAATCAAACCCTCAGCCCCTAGGTACTTTGATCTAGGGTTCCACTTCCTAACGGTGTTTCGCCCCATCCACAACTGCGCTCCAAAAATACGTTATGAAACTTTAAGAACTCTATTCCGAATTTTTTTTTGATACTTGCTTTTGACGCTTTTTATTTTCGTCAGGAATGTTTCAAAATTAAACAACTCGACTCGCTGGCGGGCGGAGACAATGTTAAGGGAAAAGTGCTTCTATTATATAACCTAGGTCCATATTTTGGGCTCACTGTAAACAGAACTTATCTGACTCAAATGTTTTGAACTGATAACTTTCGCAATCGCCTTCAACATAGCTTGTTTTCGATGGTTCTGTTTTTTGGGAGTCTCTCTTTTTTTAATATGGCTCACCAGTGGTGTGCGGGATCCCTCGCGAATCCCAGATCCCGGTCTTTTTTTGACCTAAATCCCTCCCTCCCGAATCCCGGGAAATTTTTCAACAATCCCGAATCCCGGGCAAAAAAATATCAATCCCGAATCCCGTTCCCGGATCCCGCCTTTTTCAAAAATGCGATCCCGCACACCACTGAACTAAACATATAATGTATCTGTTTAGAATAGTCTCTTCACCACTGACTTCTAAATCTTCTATTGTGCATCATCTACCAACAATTCAAGAAGCAACAGCTTCATTCAGGTAAGTAAACATTTTTATTATATGGAAAGAACTATACATAATAAGCTTTGTTCAATATCTAACTTCAATATATAGTCAGCACCACGTAATGATGGAGTGCTGCTTACGTATTTTTGGAAAATATTGCGTGAATTTTCGTTCTTCAAGATTTTTCTAGCCATTAGCGAAATGTTTTTTCTACACTCCATCATTACTTCGGCTATGACTCACGGTTCGCCGCGCACTAAGGCAACGGGACAGAGCAAATTCTAAAAGTGAAATCTTGCGGCTCAATTCCTGGATCAGTTCACCAAGAAAGTTATGAGTATTTATGTATCATTCAAGAGGCAATAGCTCAATCTGTGCGAATGAGTTTTTTCGAATGTTGTGGTTCGAGCATTCTAGTGAAAAATGAAGTTAAAATGTAAAATAAGACCACAGTCCTTTAATCCCTCTGTTTCCGTTGGCGAGCCGTGGACTTTACTTAACTGTGCGGTCATTAAAGCAAACAGTTAAGCAGTTGCTAGAATAGTTATTTTTTCATTATATTATTATCTAATTATGTTAGAAATAAATATTTATATACTTAACATTCCTACAGTACGACAATTGACGATGAAGGTCTACTGGAGTCCTGCACGGATTCGGACTCCCTGGAAGGGGAGCAGACCACCGACTGGACCTCCATAAAACTAATCATGGTGGTCATTCTACTAACGAGAGTACAGTTTACTGTTTACTTTGCTTCGTTGTGGCCGTTTCTAGAAGAGGTTTGTACATATTTACAATGCCATTTTCTAAAATAAAACAAATGAACTATTCTAGTTATCTGTAGTCTAATGTCAAACATGCGCCCCATTAATACAAATCTACAGTATACCTCCCGTACTGATTATGTTTAGATAGATTCTACGGCGACTAGCCATGATTTTGCCCTTATAAGTGCCGGCTACAGTATTGGTATGGCGGCGGCAGCTCCATTGTTCGGATATTTCTCTAATAAGGTAAGAAAGGGACCACCCAATAAGTAAAGCAAACTAAATATCTACTGACAGCGTGAGATTTAAACAAATATTTAAGCAGTTAGTTCAACAGTGTTAATTAGTTATGTCTTGTAATACAAAATAATTTATTAGTAATACTTTAGCTTGGCTGTATTCGTGCTCCTTCTATTTGCTCTATGGTACTAATGCTGGTTGTTAATTCTATCTATATTATACTACCTTCTATACAGAATAATTCGAAGATATTCATGGGAGTTGCTAGGTTCCTAGCAGGAATTGCAGCAGGTAAACATCATGGGTGGTCTCATACTAATAGTCTGCTTCGGTGGCACTGGGGTTCGGCAAACCTAGGGCCGGATACAGTAGGCCGCAAATCCTGTAGTTGAAAAGGTTAATTGTTTTCTTCATAGGTGGTAACGCACTTCTGCCCACCTATTGGACTTATGCAGCTGCAGTAACAGACCGTTCTCTAGCTGCAGCGATGTTCGATGGGGCTTTCTCATTAGGAATAGCTATAGGACCATGTAAGTAGTTACAAATATATAATATTTATATAAATAACTTCCCTGCTAGATATAAAAAGCTAATCAGACTATTGTTATATTTAAGACACGTATTAATTACAGTACTACAAATAGTCTTCTCGAGTCTTGGTTATCCGGGCTTTAGTTTATTTTCTATTCTGTCTATAAATATGTACACCGCGCCTGCTATTGTAGCTAATACTCTTATATTCATTACATTATTCCTTATGATATTTAAATTCAATGAAGTTGCTATGTTTTCAAATGAGAAGACTTCAAGGCGCAATTCTTCAGGTGGGTGGTCATCTTTATTTACTAACAGATAATTTAATTGTATAACTCTTGTACAAATTACTTATTAAGTAATTGTCAGTATTGTTTATAACTGCTTTATTTAAGATAGCACCGTTCCTTTTTTGCCTGCCTATGACAAACTAGCTGTATTTATATGTATTCTATGCAAAATGGTACAAATGTTGGTATATGCCAGTATAGAGACGTAAGTTAACAGAAATATAATATATAAAGACCACCCATTACATCTTAAAACAATTTTGTTAATTTTATTTTACTTAGAATGGGCTCTATCTTCACGCAGAAGATGTTTGACTTGTCCCGCACGGAGACCTCCTTGTTTAATTCGTCGTTGGTGGCCGCTTCTGGCTTTTTAGGTTTTCTCTTTCTTCTTGGTTATGTATATACAAAAACAGCTAAAAGGTAAATTATTTTACCTTATTTATGTGTATTAGTAAAATATTAACAAAATTGGTGGAAGAACCCTTATTAAACAGCAGACAAAAAGCAACAATATTTGTAAAATATAATTGTAAAACTCAAATGTTTCTAGAGTAGACAACCGCAGTGGTGTTATCGTAGGAGTAACAATATGTGCTCTATTTGTAGTAGTTACTTATTCATATCCATTCTACAGTCAAACTATTATATCCAAGAGTAAGCTACAGTTATAATTATAGTTACTAATAATACTTACTAACAAACATCAGCTTTAGACCATTCAAACATAAAAGACCACACCTTTGCTTTATACAACATACAAATATACTGCAACAGTGCTCCAATGATAATAGTGCTCTGTTGTTAAAATAGATATGTTCCTTTTCAGGCTGTGTGGCCTCATGGTGTTCCAGTACCACCCGCATCGCCATGCCATTATATGCAACCGCATATATTATTGTATTCGGTGTGGGATTTGCCTTAGTTAATGTACATTTAGCTGCTATGTTCTCATCGGTTAGTAAAGTGGTCTAACCAAGAACTTTATATATATATATATATCTTTAATTATACCTGAAATAAGAAAAGTTAAATATTTAATCTATTTTTACATGATATATTTAAGATACTTGGTGCTCGTAGACAAGGTACTTGGCATGGTATAAATACCCTTCTAGCAAGTTTATCTAGAGTAGCTGGTCCTATAGCTGTAACGTATGTTAAATACTTAGTATAAATACTTTATTATTATTATTACAGAGATATTCTAACTGAAAAGGGACCTCAGTTAGTGTGGTTAGCACAATTTTTGCTATGGACATCTCTACTACTACTTCTCATTATTTTCTATAAACGACTAAAGCCCGCCTAGATAGAAAACTATTAAAGTTAATAATATTTAATTGTATATATTATTTCTGTATTCACTGTTTGTAACTGTACAGTTATTTCCTTATTAATATGTAATTAATACTAAATACAAAGTTACTACAAGTATTAACTTTCTATATAAAGTAGCAAACATACAAAAACCTATTCTAACTAAGGTTAAGGTTATTTATATAGTTAATCACATCTATTATTTATAAACACTACATTTATTTAATATGTTATTTTATGATCTCACTTAGGAATAATTACCTGTCCATTTGTTATATTTGACAGAGACTATATCCCTATGAGGGGGCGTTATAGCGGCTGTCTTTTATAAGTGTTATGTGATCAATTAATAGATTAACATTTATAGATAATACATTATAATATAAATATAAGTTATAAGGAAATAACAAAGCGATTTTACTTACGGATAGCTCTCGTTCATAAGCAATATTAAGCAACTTCCCAGCAAGTTGGGTTCTCACCCTATACCACCTATACAGTTATGTATAACACCCATCTAGGTATCGTCAATTCCACTAGCTATAACTTGTTGGTATAAACGATTCTGGAGGTCTGTTATTATTTGTTATTTATTGATACTGCTTATGTGGCGGTTGTTCTCATGAAACGCGGGGGTGAGAATTGCTGTTTGGGTTTAACACTGCGTACGTGTCTGCGTATCTTTTAAATATCTAATATTTCTTTCTTACAAACCCTCATTTCTCATATTTATATATTATATTTCCCTATTCCTCAGCCCTTTTTGTTCCGAGACAGGCCAAATCCAGGCTCTGCTCTCTCAAAACATTGCTTTGTTGTTCATTATTTTACAGACTCGCTACCTTTCCAAGCATTTTTCACCCCTCGACTACCCCACCGATAACTGTAACTTCTATTTAGACCTTTAATCGCACTTACTCTGTATCCTTCGTTACCAAGAACTACCGTAACCCAACAAACTTCTGGATACCATCCGTTTAGTTTGGTAATTGACTAATTTATTCTCACTTTGAGTTGTGAGAACTAATTCTAGGATAGTAAGATTTATGTCTGAACTATAATATACATATATATTATTATTATACTAACCATAATATATAATTTATTTGACAGGATATTGGTAGATTGAAAATATGAAAAGTTTTGATAAAGAAAGTTATTGAAGTGAATTAATAGATTAGTGGAAACTAAAGTTTTCAAGAAATCATAAAATTGAGTGAACTATTCCATTTCGCACAGAGTCCTAGACGAAATAGCTCTGAACGGTGGTTTGGGCACATCAGTAGGATGACCACCGATCCTTGCTAATATAATATTGTTTACAATCGGATGTATTATAAAATTAGTTCTGTTGAATGTGTGTGGTCTATTAATAATAATAATGATATAATAAGTAAGTTAATGTTTGGTTAGAGATGAGATATATCTTGCGTTTTGTTATTTGCTCGCTGAGTTCGTCATATAGGCGCTCTTTTTTCCCATTCGACACAATGAGAGAAACATTTTATTCTCTTTAAATTTGTCTAATCATCTGCTGTTACTTAAATAATATTGATTTATTTAAACTATACTAAATATAATAAAAATGACCTACTCCGGTCACCGATTCATTGAAAAACAGCCCAGGTACGCGAGAAAGTGTATAATTAATATTATATCCGGAGACTTATATTTAATTATTATATATTTTGTAAATGTTCGTTTGAGTCTCCCGTTAAAGTTATTATAATTAATATGTTTTAGAAGCAGTGCACTAGAAGACGCTAAAGCGTTATTGGAACACTCTAAAGACAAGGACTGGCAACAATTGGCTAAAGAAAAATACAACGAAATACAGTTAGAACCGTTCTGTGAAAGGTATTAGTCCTTTAAAGAGAATATTAAATATATCTTATACATAATAGTCCTTTAAAGAACTTTAAACAGTCCTTTAAATAGCCTATATAAGTCCGTTGAAATAGAAGTTTAGCTACCTTATGTTTCATACTTTACAAGACATTTAAGAAATCAATGTTCCCGAAAATATATTTATTTATAAGAAATTAAAATAGTTATTAAAATTAAAACTATATTTATGTATAAGCAATTAAAATAGTAATTAAAATTAATTTAGATTAACTGAGGAAGAAATAGACAAATCACCCATGTCTTACAGAGAAAACTATAGAGTAGGCAGAAGCAGATCGGTGGACCTGTCTTTTATTTCAAGGTAAATAAATTTAGTTATAAATATAGCATTATTTAAAGAGAACGTTATCTGTCTCGGTGGTCGCGCGAGAATACCCCCGTTGACTCCAATAACTCATTCGAGCGCCATGTTCGTAGAAGTTACACGCCAGTGAGGGAGGTTTCCGGTTACGAGGTGGGTGGTCAAACTATGTTAATTAAAAATAATACTGTTTAGACAACCACTGATATGATATTTTTATTTTTATACTTTTCTTTTTTCTTAAATTGATAGTATATAAATAAAGTTAGTTCGAGCTAATCTCTGGTGGCACAAAATATAAATCTATTTTTATTTTAAGCAGAAATTTCTTATTTTTAATTACTTTTATTTATCCATTTTGCTAAGCTCTTTTTATTAGAAAGTCAGGTGTTGAGAAAGATTGCTCCATTAACAAAATAAATACAACCAAACACATCTCACTGCCAAAATTCTAAACAGTTTTCTTGGGTGGTCTAATATTAAATATAACTAATTTTAGAGAGTAGAAGATAATCGTCACGGTCCCATAACAAGAGCAAGAACCCCTTTAGCTATGATAACAACACCATATCACACTAATGTTAACTATAGATCAGAACAGCAACCATTCAGGTATTATTAACATTTAATTAAGTTTTTTAAAGAACATATTAATCATATTAATAATATATTTATTTAAAACTCATTTAATTGTTGGCTTATTTCAGAAAGTACGACGTTTTTGGTCTACGAACATGGAGTTATCCCATCTACAAGTTAGTTCTACTTTTATAAATATATAACTTTATTTTATAATCTATTTCGGGGTTTTAATTCGCGTAAAGGGACCGGCACCCCTTTAGCGGATTTATGAAATTCGACATACAAGTCACATCATTCGAAAGATATTGTTTGATGTAACCGTAATCCGAAAAAGATTACAAAAAAGTCAATTATTCAATTTGCTACAACCCAAATAGTACGGAATCTTTGGGGACAAAATTAAAAGTTAATTGAGTTTTCAATAAGGGGCGGAGCTTATAGATATTGCTTGCTGCAAAGTTCACCAGCAGCATGCGGCGGGCTCGGAAATAGAAACTAACTTTAACGGAAATGATCTCAAACTTGGAATTCCATTTTGGAATAATGATAGAAAGAAACTTTTATGAAAATTACAGTCTTTTACTATAGTTTTGAGGATATTAAAGGGGTTCGGCGCGCGCTCATATTTGAAATTGCATTACAGAAAATGGCAATGTACCATTTTTTACAGAATACAGATAAATGCATTTAAAAAAAAGTACGATTTCTAGGTTTCGCGGTAGAGCTGATTGAATTTTTCAAATCGGCATACCTACATTTCAATTGAGAAACGATACTATTTAGAGCAGCTAGCAAGAAACATCACATTTTAAGCTATCTAAATATATATATATATACATTATTGCATAAATCTTAATGGGCATATTACATATGATCATTCCTAAATTGCAATACTTTTGATTTGGTTACTGTATAATTGCGTGCCTTATAAATGGCGCGCCGAGAAAGGGGGCGTGGCCACCGGTCTTTATGTAAAGGTAGTTTAATTAGATTTTGCTTCACTGACATTCATATTTATATCATCTTACTAGAAACATACTTTCTTTTAAAACTCAATTGAAGAGTACAGTTATATTTAATAGAGTATATGCTAGTTTATAATGTTAAATACTTGTTTTAATTATATTTAAATATATTAGATATGTATATGGGCGAGAACAGGACCACCGTCGCCCCTTCTCATACCGTACAGAGAACGCGCTCTATGGCAAAACACCACTCTATACACCCCCACAGATGACTGGAGACATGTCGCCAATTACTACTAGAAGAGGGTAAGAGATAACTACATGGGTGGTCATTTAAGTATATACATAAATACAGTCTATCTCAAGACCTAGTTTTCCAGAAATCGGTCGACGTGGTGCGTTTTCTCCAAAAGAACATTCATTTTTTATAACACTGCGGCGCGCTCATGATACCGCGCTGGAAAACTAGAGAGAATATATATTAGTACTGTTTGTAGATATTCTGGCTACAGCTATCTCGCAAACGAGACAAGCTTCGACATTTCCAGTCAGCCTAACAGTCTTAAGAGTAGAATGTATACTGGAAGATATCTAGGAACATGGTTAGTTTATTATTTAATTAAACTTAATTATATAGTTTAAAGGTACGGTACAAGCAAAATTTTCTAGTCAATTTTAATGTTTAAAGCCTTTTTACAACACGACGGAAACGGAAAAGTGAACGGCGACGGAAAAAAACGCCGATTTTCTATATCTCGTGAAAGAAAATTAAAATCAAAATTCCAAAACCATTTCTACAATTTTTATGGGCCAAAAACCATGAATCTCATGATCAATTTTCTAAATTTTCACCAATTAATGTATTTTCACACTATTTTTCATTGAAGTCAGTTACAGAAACCCATATCACTCGAGACAGCTAAACCCAAAATGCAAAATCTCATAAAATCGTTAATTTTTCATCATTATTTTTTGCAATTTATATCATTTTTGTTTACTTTTCAAAATGCTAAAACAAACTGAAGGCTTTTATTTATATGGTTCATAAATTGGACATAAGTTAGTATAGAATATATTTAATAAGAATATAATAAGAAAAGAACCAACCTCTGTTGTTAACTATAATATTTAGCTCTGCTCCTTGGTATTGGTCTTATTATGGTAACAGCAGTCTCCGTCATTTTAATAGTTATAGACCACATAATTATACTCCTTCTACTGCAAGTTGGTCTAGATATTATTAATTATATTAACAAATATTCAATAAATAATTCATTATTAAAATGAATTGTAAAGTGAATATGTCAGTTATTAATCGGGCTTCTTCTAACAACCAATTTTGTTTATTTTCCTAATTGTTCAGCATAGTCATTACTCGATATTAGTTGTATTATAGACCTCCCAGACCGTTAATTCGGCCACGACCATTTGCGTACATTTCCCCCCTACTTAGATTTTGTATGCTTCGCTTAGAATAAACACCCCCGCGACTGTGACTTCTTACATAAGGAAGTTCGCTACGAACATAATATTGTATAAAGACATTTTTAATAAAGCATTAATTCTATTAATATATAAATAGACTACAAACACCACATCTTGGATCATCTTATTTAAAATAAGAATAATGGGTTTTACGAGGATATAGTAAATACAATAAGTTATATTGTAGACTCTAGTAACTATGCTACTAATTATCCGAATATGAACAATATCTTTGTGGGTGGTTCTATATTGGTTTTTACTGGACAGAGATTCGCATGACAATCTGTTTGTCAGAAGTATTATGGAAATGGAAGTAAAAT
>JAQGAV010003617.1:0-12053 GCA_034691345.1 Phasmarhabditis papillosa | reverse complement strand
AGTGGTTATCACATCTGTCTAACACACAGAAGGCCGGCGGTTCGAGCCCGCCCGAGATCAAATGTTTTGCAAATTTTTGTTTCATCCGATTGCGCGATTAGTTAATGGATAATATCATTTACAACTGAATAAATAAATAAACTAGATTTCTTTCACATGCTTTTTCTAAGAGATCATCAGTTTTCATCTAGTTGTCCATCTTTTGTTCTTTTTTCTAGTGGTTGCGTTGGGATTCGCCAAAAAGTCCGAAAAGTGACGGGATGACTGCTATCATAAATGATACGGTAGTTGAACTGTCATGGACTGAAGATCAATGACAACAGAAGGAGTCTGCGTCTCCTCGTGGATTACCATGTTAAAAATATCTCTCGCCTTCAGTAGTCTATTGTTCTCTCCTGTTAGCTTACTGACTTCTTCGCAAGTCTTATAACTATCTCCCAATATAGCCAATTCCTTTTTCGGTTAGTTACCATTTGACAGTAACAGAACCGGCTAAGATGCGCAAATTGCGCGAAAGGGCACGTTGCACCCATGCGTGATACTAACTACCGCCCCCACCCACCCACTGCTTCCGAGACGATAAAGTTTGAACTCAGAATAGACCCAGCCGGTCTGTCCTATTTAAGCTATTGCTCTAGCGTATTGTCACTTATTTGAGTTTAGTTCCGAGGAATACTTGTCGCCGGGTTCATAGATCTGGTATTGAACAATGTTAGAGTATTTTGTCTATAAACGCAAATCTCACAGGATTGCTGTAGATTATTTGGCACCAGGGTTTCGGCTATTCATTTTGAAATGTTCTGGCAGAGACGGCTCCTTTCTAACACTCAGTGTTTGGGTGAAAGAAACCTTAGGCATTAGACTAGCCTAACACTCCTTAGCTAACCAGACTTGTTTTGAAACTTTTTTTAAAAACTGTTTATTCCGTATATCAATATATATCACAAGACTGGTGTTCTTGTTATTTTTCCATCTTTGGTGCAGCTAGAAGTCGGTTTTGCGGGAATGATAAGAGAACATTCAAGCATACATCCCACGGTTGTTCAATCCGGCTTGGGACGGGGGGAGGCATCTAACCCACAACCTTTCCACTTCACGGGTTCATAGGCCAGCGAGCTACCAGCTGAGCTACTACGTTTATTGTTTTCAAATTAAGCTGCAGCAAATCAAAATATAACTAGCGTTTGAAGCTGTATAAAAGAATCCTTAAAAATATGATTCATTAACATTCTTGAGTGGATATTACCGCTCCATCTATATATTCTTAAATGCATTCAGTTTCTCCAAAACATGAAGTATCCAAACTAACTGCACACCCCTTCCAAACAAGCACTTACTCGTATATAGTGTTGTCCGTTTGCGTTGTTTTACCCTTTGCAAGCAGATTTTATCGCATGAAGCTGGCCAATCGATTCCACTATTCTACATGTTATTTTTGCAGTTGTTTGGGCAAAACATGTAGTTTGTATCAAATGTTGGGTTTAAATATTCAAATGTTCATGCGCAGTAACCTTGGGAGAGCGGTGCTATTTAAAATTTAGTAGAGCACTGTCTCTCTCTAGGATACTGTATTGGAAACCTAGATCTTGCTATAGACTATGCAGTCCCTAACTAAGCATATATCTATGGATTCTTCTCACTGTCCGCTTTTCGTCTAACGAGACTATCATCTGATTGTGAGCCTAAAATTAACGTCTGGGTTCTTAAAGAGATGGGAAGTATCTGCTTTGGTTTCTAGTATAGCTTGTCCTAGAAATGCAGAACTGAATATTTTCACGAACACTCCATCTATTATAGTCTATAACAAACAAAAGACCTCAGAGCGCGGTGGTATCCATAGGCTTCTGCAATTGGGTATTAGTCTTTTTCTGGAAAGGATACAAAATGAAACTAGTACAGTATTATTTTTCTGACAACAAATTGCGCATCGAACCATATAATGAAAGTTAAATTTTGCCACAGAACGAGCGATTTTTGAAACCTTAAACAACACCGCTCACTGCAGTCTTTTTGTTATGGACTATGACTTTAGACTAGCTCTCACATTCCGCGCTCCACAAACAAACTTGATTACTAGATTACTGTAACTGTGACCGCTTGCGTTCGTTCCAGTTCAGCTGCACCCAACTCCTTGCAAATTCTCTGTTTTCGTCAGTTTTACCACTCTACGAACTTCTTGTTCCTTGTTTTCTAGGTCAGGGATAAATGTCTGTTCGAAGTTGAATATTTTTCGGCTTGAACTTCAATTTTAGTTTCACAGCGAGTCGAAATAGTCATTCTCGGCCTGAATTCTCACAAAAAGCACACGCGCATGTTTTGGTACTGTGCCTAATTGGTGATTTCGACTCGCTGTGGTTTGCTTTGAAGGACAGTAGATCCACAATTTTGGGGTTAACGGTTCAATATATGTCGAACTATAATCTCATCAACTAAAGAGTTTTCATTTTCTATTCTCCGTTTCCGATACAATTGGAGAAGCTCGGTATTTAGACCGCTCTGTCAGTGTTTAACTTATAATATAATCCGATTCAAGAGTAATAATGGAGTGTTACTTTCATATTTTGGACAATTTTTGGTATATTTTCGTTTTTCGAATCTTTCAGGCTATTTTCAACGAGATTCACTACATTATTACTCCTGCATCGGAATATATCACCAACTAGGCATTTTTCAAATTTAACTGTACCACGGTACTCGTAAATTCTTGTCAAAGACAACATTTGTAAGCCAGTTCTGCACGGGCACCATTTCAGTGAAACTTGCCTCTAGTAACTTTTCGGTCAGGTTTTCTTCCCGCACTTTTCAGTTTAAAGGACTTTTGCATTCCTTTCCTTCTCCGACCTTGAAACTATTACTCCAATAGTGCAAACGAGATACTGCAGGCGGCTATCGTGACTTATTAATACTATTTGCTGGTTAAACATTTTTCAATCATGCAGTTTAATGATTTTTAAAGGTGCTTTGCTATTTTTAGCTAAAATCGCATGATTTTATTGTAAAGTCATCCGCTGGTTAGAAGTGGAAAACAGGAAAATATGGGCTTAAAAGGTGGTCGAAGATCTTTTAGGATGAAGTTTTAGCAAAGGACGTCCCGTTGTCGAAGGATGCACATGAATCAAGAATTTTCTATGGAGAGAGAGAGACCTTTTTAATCCAAAATCGTGTTTTTTAAATTCTTTCAAACAGTTCAGACATCTATTCTTCTTTAAATAATAACTATATTATAGAAACAATCAATGAACTGTTTATTATGTTATTCAGCAAAGAACTGGAAACACATTGCAATTCACTTCTTTTTTCGTTTTTTCTTCTCCCACCAGAGACGTAATGAATCAGCCAGTTGACTGTCTTGAGAAGCTATTTTTTACATGCCTTAATATGTTGTATTCTTTTTATTATTTTATTATAATTAATCAGTTCATTAAAGTTAGGCCAATTACTTCGTTACAGTCGTACTTTCAAAGTTGAAAACAAACTTGAAATCAGGAAATTCCTATCCATCATTCAGATCATCTATGTTTGTTCACTAGTGAAATACTTTTTAAATATTTTCCCGTTTATAAAACATCTATTATGTTCTATCATATATAATGCATTATATTTATATTATATTTATATATTATACCGAGGATCACCGCCCAATTGCCGATTTCACAAACTTTTTCGGCATGGTTCCCAAAAATGGACCAGGTCGCCCAACATTGGAATCTGTAAAACTGACGCCTTTCGTTTCTACTTGTCAGCTTTGCTAGATTCTCATCCCAATTAGCTCGATGGACGGCTTTACATCTAATCCTATCATCCCTAAATCGGCGACGAAATCCGTTCAAACTGGCGAAACCCAACAGTTTTGATGAAAAAGATTGCATTTTTTACCGATTTAGTCTTTTGATTTTTAAAGTTTAGTCAGCGGATTCTCCAGTTTTTTGCTGTAAAATACGGCTTAGTCTACATTTATAGAATTATATACCCACAAGTCTGCACCCTAGAAGTTTCAAGTACTTTTTAACCGCTGGTAAACTTTATAGAGGTTTCTCGACGTAACTTCAACCAAACTTCTGTCTGTTTGAGCGTGGGCTCATGGTATTTGTGGCTTGATACGCATATTTCGCCTTAAAATCCATTGTGGTATCAAGATTCCCGAGAGCTAGGCTTCCAGCGCACTATCCTGGGGATAAACGGTGTCATTTACAAATTGACATGGGTGGATTGGGAACTATTTCATCCAGCATCCAGAACACCTTCATTTTAATCGCACACCGCCTCTCTCCAGAATACTGCGCTGGAAACCTAGCTCTTGAAACAGACTATAAAAACGTACCGTGACCTGGCTTTGGAAAGTGTGAACTTTTTTTGCACAAACCCCTCCCGATCCCCCATTCTTCATTTAAATGTGCATGTTGCAAATAAGCACACTTCTCGTGGTCACTCTTATTTGTTTGTTTTCTTTGGGTGCAGGCGGCAGACCGGTTCGACCCGCTTCAAACACTTCCAGAACATCCAAATGGACATTCCAATCACATTTTAAACCGAGTGGCAGTAGATTATGCAAATTTATAGTATGTTTTAAGAGCTGCGATTTTAGCGCATCATCCTGGAGACAGGCAGTGTTAGATTTGAATGAACTCACTTTTACAGAAAAGGCTCCCAACCGATCTTCCGTTCACTTTTATGAAACACCGCATAACCTTGTGATGCCGCGCTGGAAAGCTATCTATAGCAAGAGACTATATATATATGAATTCCAAGTACCCTTGGAGTAACTTTTTGGATCCATTATAAAGCACGAGAAGCTAACTCTGCGCCAGCGGTGGAGTCTAAATTTTGAACTTCTGTCTCGCAAGCTACTTTGAAGTTCATTCAACTAGTATTTCAAAGCAAAATATGAACAATAACAGCAGCCAAATATACCAATACTCTCATTTTCGAGTGCTTTCTTGTATGTTAAGTTTCCTTTCAAAACTCTCATTTCTTTATGCTTTCACTGAAGTTTCCAACGTAACACTTTTTCCAGATTTTTCATACCCGCAAAATGTTGATACGGATATTAACACTTGCTGTTGTGGCTGTTTCGGTAAGTTATCAATTATGAGATGATAGTTAAACCGCAGAGTCAAAATTATGAAGTTCACTCAACCAACACATTGGACCTTCTGATCCTGTGGCGGTAGTATAGAACTGCCCGGGCAACAATTCTGAACTGTTTTTGGCTGCCCGGGCAGCCACCCGGGCAGTTCTATACTACGGCCGCTGGTCCGAAAGTTGGATATAGGTTGCACCAGGAACAGGCCTTAGAGCCAATCTTTTTGACAAGGTTGGGAATATCTATATATTTAAGAAATGCTATTAAATTCCTCCCCTTCTTTTCATATCAGTATCTTTCTCAACTAAATGTAACACTTTACTTTCCAACCTTCCAGATAGAAAATAACAAAATGATACGGAAACGGTCAAAATAAGCTATCTATCCCAATGATATCGGTAGGGACGACTGGGCGGGACAGACCGTCGTCACACAACCAGTTCTACTAACTAACAACATTTAAACCTATTATCCATATACTCGTCACATTCATTGGTAATGAGTATCGTATTGATTTTTTACATATTTGGCTTTATATTTATAGTTTTTGGACAGGAAGAAGTGAGTAAAATTAGGTCTCGCTAAATTTTGACAGTTCTATATAGTCAGAAACACCTTAACAGAGAAGTTTGGTTTTCTCACCCCCGTATTAAAGAAATGCTATTTGAAAACTTGTCATCAGGGATCTTCTATAAGTTGTAAAACAATAAAATATAACGTTAGTAGGAAATATTTTAGCAATAGTAGGAAAATTAGTTTGTGTAGTTCGTGTTAATACCTAGACTACAAGCCCCGTTAAGTTAACGTTCCGCTATAGCCAGATTTCCATTCATAAAAGAAATTTTACTCGCACGACTTTTGAATGGAAAGTTCGTCATCGCGGCATATTAGCTAGAAAGGGTGATTGCAGTCTAGTTATTGAAAGAACTATATCAGTATCAACATCCTGTTAAACTAGTAATTACAGATTCCCTCCAGTCACTCATTAACGCCAGATGAGACCTGTGCACTATGCCAAACGGTTCTTAAAACCGTCTACGGACACTTCTCAGCTAATATTCCTAGTAGGAAAAAGCTGTCTAATCAGCTGAACCACGAATGCAAACGCCATTATAATGTGAGTAGACGCAATAGATAGTGGATCATTCAACAGAACATAAGTATTAGAAACTTAATTTTCAAGAAGGTCGTCATATAAACATTTAAAAACGCTTTGCAGTCACTCATTTACATTGACGTTATAAGTAAACTCTTTCCTAATCTGAAATGTATTGATAGTTGCCAAAATTCAATGGGTGAGAAAACTTCAAGCCAACAAATCTAAATTTCCAGTATCGCCGTCGCTGTCTTCTAATGGTTAAAGATCAAACAGAAATGATCTATAGAGAAATGACGGCAACTCCTTTTAAACCACTCAGTCCATGTTATATCCTCAAGGTTTGTAACGTAAGAGAGAATTGGAACTAATTAGTATTTGAATCGGATTGGTGTTGCGAAAAATGCACAGGAATTATTCACTCCGCACAAAAAAATGGCTTTTATACTTAGAACTCTTCACAAGTCAGTATAAACCTTGTATGTTTAAAATAATCAATTACAGGAGTGTAAGCTTCTCCAGTCACCTATAGTTCAAGAAGTTCCTGCGATGCTCCCACCTTCGGGTGGATCCAACACAGATGACGAAGTTGCTCTCTTCGAAACACTGGCACCATTACCACTCGAATCCCAGGAGTCCGTAGATCAATACGGAGAGGGAACAATCATTATATGACAAGCCTAACTAGATTAGAAATTTCAGCCCATCCTATCACTTGACCAATGCCTAGAACTCACTGAGCATAACAATTTGATTGACATATTTCAACTTAGAAATCAATCCCTCTTTATTAGATTATTACAATTGCACCTTATATGATGTCACTCACATACAACTATTTCTGCTTAAAAATAATGTCATATCTGCTTCCATTTCTTATCACCGCTCGAAAGTTAATTACGGGTCCTCTGCAGGGAATAAATATTTACCTATCACGACTATAAATTACAATAGAAATCTGAATAATGGCTCTAACTAATATGAATCACATTCAACCTACGAGTTACATACGATCCTAGAGAACACATTATAATATAAGTAAAGGGACTATTATAAATAGTAAGAATTACTAGAACAAAATAAATAACAAAAGAAGAAGTGAAAACTATAACTTTGGTCTGACCTTCCCATTGATATTCTCCTTATCACTAGAAGAATTAGCTGAACATCTATCAACCAGAGCAGGCAAACGATCGCGCATTGCATGCATCTCAGCATAACCACCTATAAATCTGAAAAAATATATTAGCTTAGTATCAAAATGGTTCGAGAGCACGGAAACTGTGAATCAATATCTGGTAATTCGGATGCAAGTCACATTTAAATGACTGAATGTCCACTCATCCAAGTCCCTACCGGGATGTCAACTTACTTTCCGCATACAAAAATTTGCGGAACAGTCTTTTGTTTTGTTAAATCAATGAGTCCCTTGACATACGCTTCGACAATTTCGGGATCGGATTTTCCCTTCTCGTTCAAATTCTAAAATGGAAGATAGTAGGTGAATAACACCTTAGTGCTCACTTTTTCTACATAGGGAATGCCATCCTCGTTGAATTCGCTCTTGGCCCTGACACAATACGAGCAGTGATGCTTAGTGTAGATAACAACCGGATCTTCCTTCACCTAGAAAAAATGAGTTTAGCTATTGTGTTGTGAATCAGTACCTCGGCAGCAATAATTTTAGAATATTTGGAGAGGGATGGAACTGGAGGGCGAGAAGTACCAAGACCCATTACTGCTATCCTAAATTAATTTTAACATGCACTCGGATATATAGACCAGTCCAACCCCTTTATTTTACGCTTGTAAATATGAACGTATAAACAACCCAAAATATAGAAACCGATAGTCCTTCTACAAGTAATTTATTGTCACGGTATAAAATTCTCTAATACATATCACAATTGTTCACCAAATCATAGCTTGCCGTTTACCGCAAAAAGGATGCAAGTAAAAAATAAATAAAGAAATGTACAGAAAGAAACAAAGAAGCCCAACAGGCTGGTAAGTTGTATATGTATTACAGTCTTAAAATTTTAGGTAGACGACAAAAAAGAAAGTAATTCGAATAAAAAACCAGTCAAATAGGTCAATCTCAGAAATGACAACCCTATGGAGAAAAATAAGCAAAAGGTTAACTAGTATACATTATGTATCAATCGAAAGAGATGAGAGGAGCATCGGATACGACTACTTCTTCTTTTATGGGGTCGTTTGTAGCTGCAAAAGTTAAATATACTAAACCATTAGAAGAGCAAATATATTACCAGGATGAATGTTATACTGTTGCTGTTGTGAGAGTCCAGGTTGAGGAACAACACCCATTGTAGCTGCAGAGGTCATGGGATTCGACACAGCTCCAGGGGGCATCTGAATTTAAAAAAAATAAGATGGAATAATAAATGGCAAAATAAACTGTTCGGCCAACGGAACAGTTAAACCAACCTGATATTGTGACGTCTGTTGATATTGTTGGTAATACTGCTGCTGCTGCGGTTGAGCGACGGGTTGGTGGGACATCGATGACACTTGTTGATGCTGATATTGCTGATGCGGTTGACTGCTTACAGAAGGGGCTATTCCTGCTGACACCATAGGCTGGTGTTGCTGTGCAGTAACTGGAGTGTATGGCTGCTGCTGCTGCTGATGACCATTGACTAAAGCTATATCGTTTATTATTGCTACATGTGTTAGATGGCCCACCAGGCATACGATGTGCTTGCGAGGTACCATTCATATCCCCTTGATACATCTGGGGATGATGTTGTCCATTATACATGTTTTGCTGCTGTTGTTGTTGTGGAGCAGTATACTGATTCGTCTGAGCTTGATTGTAGTTTCCCACGTATCCTTAATACACGGGGTTAGAAAATTCGGGCTGATGAGATATATACCTTGGTAACTAGCTTGTTGCGGAGCGCCGTATCCATACTGCTGGGGATAATACTGCTGAGCCTGCTGTCGACGTGCCTGCATCTCTTGCTCTTGCTGCTGGAAGCGATGAAGTGCAACATCTCTTTGCTCCATAAGCATGGTCTGCAATACATGTAATGAAAATTATTCAGATACATAAATTGCATACAGAATAATAAATAATTTCAGATGGACTTACATGTTTCTTCATTCGCATAAGATCAAGGGTCTGTTTCATTTGAGACTGTCGGATACGTTGTTCTTCCGCCAATCGCTCCAGCTTTCTTCGTTCACTTTCTTCTCGAAGCTCGTTAACAGCAGACCGAGCGTCGGTGATATGAGCTATATGATCTTGAAGTCCCTCATAATATGCTAGACATAAATACATTAGAAAAAACAGAACACCACCGCCAACCTCTTTCTTCATCTAACTTTCCCATTCGTGCCAACACTTGATGGTGCATGTCAGTCAGCCTCTGGTATAGTCCTTGAATAGCGGTATCGTTGAACACTTGGCGGCCGCGAGCTACATTCGATCTGATTCGACTATCCATAACTCCAACCTAAACAACGGAAATAATTAACACGTTACAAACAAATATGAACCTGCTCCTTCAGCTCCTGACACCACTTCAGGGTGGCCTCGGTATGCTGGCTCACTTCAGCAGGTGGTTCAACAGTCAGCAGCGACATATCGGCCAACTGATCTTCTATTAGAGTTCCGGTGGTGGACATGGCAGGTTCGCTAGCCAATGGAGCTGAAGAAAGAACACCAGGATTCTTGCTAGCCCATTCTTCAACCTAAAAGAAACAAAATAAAATAACCAATTAAATGGGAAGCTGCAACCTTGGCCTCATTTCCGTTTTTCCGCTGCTGCCAATAATCTCGATTAAGATATCGTGCCAGTGGATCATCACTCGACAAACTTTCACAAGGAGATTCAGCTACACTTGTGGATGCCACTCCCTTGTATCCAACTTCACTGGGCTGATACGACGATAACGAAGCAGCATCCTAAGACGATCAAAAATAACTTTAAATTCATTGTCGGAAACAACATACAGTAGAGCTTGAATTATTCTGACGATCACCGTTGTACATGGATACAAGATTTTTTTGACGCTCCTGCTCCTAAATATCAAAATTAAAAAAATATGCCAATCAATGATATAATATGCAGCAACATTAGGTATTTGTAAATAGTATCGAGTAGAGTATATTTGTTCGCATTCAAACGTGCAAACGCTGACTCAGCGCATCACGTGACATAAATAGGTCAAAATGAGGTGTTGTTCAGTTGTTGAAAAAAAGAAAAAGTAGATGATTCTGCGATTCCTCCATAATATATGAAGTAACGAGAATATTTAGAAGCAATTAATATGTCAGGCAATAACTTAACGGGAAAACGCAAGTCTTGATTTCGCAATATTATAATTGTGAGGCGGCAGAGAGAAGAGGAGATAGAACAGCGCCGTTACAAGTTGCAATAACTCGCAATAAATGGCAGGAAAACATAAATATCAGACAGCAAATTTACAAATTCAACAGGCATGTAAATTTACCTTAGCCTCAGCTTCACTCTTGCTCATCGCGAGAGCTAGTGCCAAGTCTTCTTCCTCTTTCTCGCGCAATATTTTTTCTTTTTCCTCCTGACTGACATCGGAAGTTATTTTCACATCCTCCTAATCGATTAATTAAAAGTAATATTTGCAGAAGAAGAAATGTTACCTTGGTATTCACTTGCTTATGTCTGGGCTTGCTGCCCTTGTCGAAACAGGCATCACATACCCGCACCTTAAAAAAGCAGATGTATAAAATTTGTGCCGATTGTCTCACCGCCTTCTCGATACCAAACTGAGGAAGAGGCAACTCGCGACTGCTACACTTGTCGCAGAAAATCTGTCCACAAGATCTACAATGATGTTTTCTTGTAATAAGACCAAATACCGTCCGACATCTGGAAAAATCAAATAGAAGCATAAATAAGTATTATTTGTAACCTGTAGCATTCATTTCCCTCTTGCCAATCGGGAGCTACTTGGGCATAAAACATAGCATCGGCTTCCTTGATGGAAGGAAAGTCGAACCCAGCCAACTTCAATAGATTGTGAGTATCGACGACAATTTTGTATTCTGGCTTATTTGCAAAAGCCATTGCCCAACATTGAAGCATTTCCAGGACTTTGTTTTTTACCTAAACCAAGTATTAAGAACTAAATTAGGTACAAAACACTGACCTCGTCATACTTGCTTTCAATACCCAAATTCTTGAATTCTTCCATAAACTCTCTTGTGGCGACTTCGGTGTGTATCTAAACAGCATGATAAATATGCTCAGTTTATAAAAATTCACCTTTGGTCCACAATTTTTGACACAAGCATCTAAAACAAGAAGAGAATGCATGACAACATGCGGATTGTCGTGCTGTATTCTCTTACGGAGCGAAATCATGGCTTGCTTGCCACTGAAAAATATACATGACTGAAGAAAATATTTCATGAACCTACGGAACTTCACCGGCGCGAACCGAGTCAAAACATGCAATGATGGCATCCCAGTTTGGCTCAAGAAGAGTGCTATCCGTAGCTTCTCCTGTAAAATAATAAAACAATAACGTGATGATAGTTCAACCAACCTAGTAGCTTATCAAATTTTTTAGACATGACTTTGGTTTCAGCTCCAATGGAGCTCCTGGAATATAAAATAGATAAATATATTCAAAAGTTCTTGCGATAGCAAGAGAAGGTTTATATTAATGAAAAACGATGAAGTTGTACAATCACGATCACAGCGGGTCGAAACAGTCATTTTGGACCTGTCGTTATAAAGTTATAAAGAAATATGTACATATTAATTAAATGCTTTTATTACAAAAAGCAGTGACACAGCGAAAATAACTGTCATTCCTACTGTGACAGCGAAAGCACACTCGCAGCCTTTGCAATTTTTGGCATCA
>JAQGAV010003616.1:0-12055 GCA_034691345.1 Phasmarhabditis papillosa | reverse complement strand
ACATACTTCCCTAATAAAAAACATTAGTGAAGGGGTGGCTAACATCACAAATAAAATCATAAATTGTGTCGTTCATTGCCAAGCCGAATGTTTAAGATCTACAGCTTCTGTGCTCTTTCTAAATTTAAGACGTAGCACTGGAAGATGACATAGCTGAACGTATGATTGGCCAATTGCCCAGAACACAAAACTAACGTACCATTTTTCTTAATCACTGGCTATTATGCATGTTTTCTCATCATTTACATCCGACAATCTGGAGTTACTTCTTTTGAGATCCTCTGGAGATGTTTTATAGACAGTACGCAGCTTTATTTCAACAATACAGACCTTATTAGGTGTTCTTCTACGTAGAAATTATGAAAATCTAAGGTTACTATTTCCAAAGAATTCAGTTGTAACATACAAATCAGGACAATTAAGTGTGGAAATTATAATATGATTACTGGAGATTAAAAAAGTGTTCATTTTCTAGCACCACTAGTTACCAATAGTATAACATTTCTTCTACAGGGTTCTGCCATTTATTCCGGAATTTTATGATCAGACACGGCTCCTTTCTAACTCTCATGGTCAGTCTTCGGTGACACGAAACATTTCATATTCCAGCTGCTGGTTTCGTAACCCACATTTTCAGAACCTCACGAATTCAGAGACCGCAGCTCTTGCCACTAGGCATTCATTAATTTAACATTTACGATAATGAATTTCGCTAAATACACCTTCGTTGTTAATAAGGCAAGGAGAACCATAAATAAAAACTCTTTTATTTATGGTTCTCCTCATACCTAGTTTCCGTTAACGGGCCACCTACATAATTACTCTAAGCGTCATAGTGTCATAAACATACTTGGAATGTTCCCTAAATTTGTGAGAGAGAAAAACATTTCCCACACTTTCACGCTATGTCCGTCTATTTTTAATACCACTAGCAGCAAGGCAGTTAAAAACAACAGTTCTAGTCCTATACTGGGAAGTTATACAATCGTAAAATCTCACGAAGTTTAGCGCACTAATTTTAAATTAATATTGCCTCAGATTCCAGTTTTAGTTGCTCAACATTAGTGCGGTTTATTCTCGTGTTTTTAGATAACTGGAAAAATATTTCGACTTTTCTTAGTATCATCTTTGTAAAGAGGTACCATTTCTTGACAATGAACATAAAATAGTGGGTTTGGGAAGAAACCATGATTGCGTCTTTATCAGAAATGAGTTTTTGAATCTGCTCTTAAAATCCCCGCACCTTTAAAAATTGCATCTCAAATGATCCAATCGATAGCGCACTTAACAGAGCGTTGGAATATGAAGATCGATATTTTTACAACGGAGTTATGACCGTTGGAAAATCATGCCACCATGCTCTTACGATAAAATGGGGCGAATTATTATCTTATGTGCTGCAAAGTTACAGCTTTTACGTACGTAAATCAGAGCAGTTTCATAAAGGTCTGAATCGCCCGGTTGGGTCCCGCAACGAAGATACAGTAACGCGCTCACAGGCGGGAAGTTGCACACTGGACGAAGATTGGCCCAAATTCGCTTGGCGCGTGTTTACTTTACGTCACGTTACGTCACTACGGGATACGTTCGGTTACGTTCGGTTATGTTGTTTCGGGAAAGACTAATCCCTTGTTGTATATGTTAAACCATTCTGTACATAAATCTCTATCTCTTTATCCCTGTTCCATCTTGAGTTGGGAAACCTATAGCGAAATTTGCGGCGAGTGTTTCTACCCTTGAACCACCGAGGGTGAAACAGTCAACGTAGCTAGTCTGATCTGGGCCAAATAGAGGTTCGCAAAAGATCTGCAACGCTGAACATCTTAAACAAAATGATTAATATAAAATAATTTCTACCATTTTGGCTTGAACACATAAAGATCATGGGCAATTTTCTTAATTCTTGATATAGTCTTTGACAACTTTTAAAGGCACGGTCTACTCAAAAATGTGTTTCCTTTTTTTCTTTCAATGGATTCTGCATCATCTACTGATTTGAAATATGCATATATTGTTGATTAAAAATTATTCTCACCAATTAAAAATGTAAATTCAAAAACCGAAGTTACAGTACCCCAGATTGCGAGTGAATTCGAAAATGTGTATTATTGACACTGCTCCGCAATCACGTATTCGCAACAGAAGGTTTAAAAGTTACAAGTTTTTTAATTTGATTTTTATGCTTTTCATTTATTGACTGTAGTTTCAAGAAATGAATGAGACAAAAAAAAATTGGAGAGAAACGTCTTCTAGTGGAAACGCGTTCCAAGGAAACGCATAATACCTACCTCCCATAACCGTTCACTTTATTCACTACTAGTATATACTAAATAAGCAAATACCATAAACATCTTTATTAACATAGCATAACAATAACAAATGCATTTATACAAACGAAAACAATGCGAGGTAAATGG
The DNA here is from genome assembly GCA_034691345.1 of Phasmarhabditis papillosa. Classification (NCBI taxonomy): domain Eukaryota; kingdom Metazoa; phylum Nematoda; class Chromadorea; order Rhabditida; family Rhabditidae; genus Pellioditis; species Pellioditis papillosa. The sequence continues at coordinate 9,638 of JAQGAV010003616.1, read as the reverse complement.
AAAAATCTTACTCTGCACCTAGTTGTCTTCCACACATCAATACCTAAAATGTGAAGATGAAGATCAATGGATATAAAATAGCTAACCTGAGAACGATCTAATTCAAGTCGCGAGTGATTGAAACCACGTTCATCAAGGGAAACGATCCTTACTCCTTCGGAAGCAACAGCGCACGCAACAACCTAAATTTTTGAACATAAGTATATGCTACGAAAACCATTTCAACATCTTCGCAATGCATGTCATGTTTCCTGCAGCAGAAGGTTGACCACTGCTATTTGTCACATTAATTAAATTAATATAAAAGAAATACTTACACCTGATTCTTCCTAAACCATATATGTTTTCGAAAAACAAACCTCCTAATCCAATAACTCCCTCCACTCTGAATATCTTGCTGCTTTTTTTCTTCAGACCATCTATTGAAGTGAGATAGGCTCTGAGACGAGGAACAAATATGAGGATAACTATATCGGAGATAAGGGAATGTTATCGTAGATGAATTACCTGAACAAATCTTCGTATCTCCTAATTGCCTGAATAACAGGACCAGAAGATTCCGAAGAAACCCACACAGAACTAAAAAAATACCATAAACTTGATATCGTTGCAGCGATTAGTAGCGATGAATAACCTGAAACAACTCCTGTTAAAAATATGCATAATAAAATAAAGAAAAAACAGCAGAAAATTTACTCGAAAAAACAAATGTTAACATAATTGATTACGAAATTTAATGAACGAAAATCAAATGAAGCAACCTGCAAATCCGCGTGCAGGTCGCAAACCAGTGTCTGAGTAGTAGGATTATGTAATTAAATAATACATTATTCTCCATTGTCAAATTTGTACCAAGTTACTAAAAAGAATTGAAAAAATCGAAGAAAAACCGTCAAAAACTGTACTTTTACAAGTTAATTAGTTTGCTTGCCGCTCTGGTTAAAAGTGGTCGGAGTCCGGGCGTTCAGAATTTGCAAAGGTTCCAGCTCGAGCCAGTACTCCGCCTCCATTCGAACCTAGGCGCAGGGTGGCAGTATTTTCAAACGGCCGTAACCCGGCTCAAAATGATTGTAAAAAAATTCGATCTTCATATTTCAACTCAGTATTTATAGCTCTATCGATCGGAACATTAAAATTGAGAAGTAATTTTTGAGTAGACCGTGCCTTTAAGTAAATTAAGATATAAAATCAGCCCACCCAAAGGTTACAATCTTAAAAATCTTCCCTATTTAAGCAATTGTTTTTCGATAGTTCTACCATTTTTGTTTTCCACGCAAGCTGATTTCATTAAAACAATAATATTTGGGTTTAATTTCTAGCTGTACCGTGACCTTAGTGTCTGAAGATATCTCCGTATAAATGGACGATGTTCAGAAGTTCATCGAGTCCGTGCCCGAACCCAGCAAGATATTGCAGTATTCATTCTCTGCGTTAGTTCTACTAATTTGTTCTACTGGAATCATAGCCAATACGGTTATTGTAATTGCCATATTTAAGGTATGTTAAAACCTTTATAAAAGAAGAGTGAGCACCTATAACTGGTCGAACCAATGTTTAGGTTAGAATGGTATCAAACTGTCTGTTTTAACGAACGCTTGTAAACGGCCGACTGATTCGACCCGGGCCGATTTCCTCCAATTAAGTCGACATTTTCATAAAAATTGTCCTTGCCCGGGCCGAGTTTTTAATTTTGGGCCCTCAAAAAGGTGGCCAATTTCTGGCCGACCCGTAAAATTCGCTGCCATTATTTTTACCCAAATGCAATTGAATAATTTTGCGCAACGCCAGCAACACAATCTATACTTAGAAATTCGACTCAAATTCAACACTTAAAAAAATAGGCGGAACGGATAAATGTTTACAAACATAAATAAGCAAATATTAAACCATTTAAAATACATATCTAGACTCGAAGGAATGGATCAATCAGTGGGTTCTACACCATTGCAATGATGCTTTCCTTTTGTGACTACGCTAAGCTTGTTGCGTACCTAATCTTAATATATCCATACGCAAGAAGAATTAATGTACGTTATATTTTCAAGTAATCTTTAATATTTAGTTCTCAGATAGAGTTGGAATTTACCCTTGCCGAAGGTATAACGACAAGAAGTTAGAAGTTGTCAGATAAACGCAATGTCAGACATAATCAGAAACTAATGTATCTACCATAATGGATAGCAGAGAAGCTATAGTCTATAACAAATAAAAGACCGCAGAGCGCGGTAGTATTTCGTATTTTACTTTTTCTGGATATGATACAAGATAAAACTAGTGCAATAATATTTTTCTGACGTCAAACAGAAAATTGCGCATCGAATCATATTATGGTTTTCCAATTTTGCCACAGAATGAGCGATTTTACAAACCTTACACAACACCGCGCACTCTAGTCTTCATTTGTTATGGAATGTATCAGCGCGTTTCACGCGTATAGTTACAAAACCTGAAGGCAGATGAGGGCCACTGACGAAATAGAGGATAAAACTATTTACGATATTCCAGCACTAGTTTGAACCATACTAATAGTTTAGCTAGTAGTTTTAACGTGAGTAATACAAATAACAATAAAGGCTTAAAGTAATAAAATCTGAACCATCCAATCACAGGGTATACAGTAAATAAAAAAGCGATTCACCCAACCGGACATAATAAGTACTGGCGAATATAAGGTAGTTAACATCACGCATTGGGTTTCGGTGAGGCTGTGAAGCTAACGGCACGCGCAGATAGTGTTCTAATTACGAACGTGTATGGAAATTAACGAATAAAACACAAAAGTATTTTTATACCGTATTTATTAATTAAATAAACAACAAACAACTAACCGTATTAATCCTACGGGAAAATGCTCAATCCACTCAGAAGAGATGATGATAATGATGAATATAATATAAACACTCAATAAAGATAAAAACCGACACGTGGATGGTTATCATTAGGGCGCGTAGATCTACAATGGAGCGCGGGCTAGAATATCTAGCACACAGCTCCACCTGCTCCAGATCCATCCTTCTCCGTGGGAGTTCAGGAGGCAGAGACTCAATCAGGACGATAAGAGGTATGCAATTTGGAATCTTCAGAAGTTCAGCACGCCAAATGTTTATATTGTGTCAAAATTAATCAAATATAGTTGTATGTACATTCTCTCTGAAGGTTTTAAAAACTAAGCTAGTTTTTCGAATTTTAGAGCTTCAGAAGATTCAGAAAACTACGCATATTCCATCGAAAACTCAGAAGACTCCATTAAACCGATGTGTAAATTGTATAATAGTCGTGTTCATATAGCCCTACAAATACAATAAACATATGCATATCATTAATATTCCAATATAGGTTTTAAAGTTTTTGTATTCAACACTGGTAAAATAAAGCAATAAGTGTTCTCTGAATACAAATACCGTTTTCGTAAACTCAAATTTAAAGGATTTTAAGTTATAGTCTTATTATTATCTTGTTACACCTAGAATATGTTTATTTGTGAGTACCCCGAATTGGCTAACACAAATACTGGAAGTTAGAAAGCTTCGAGGAATTCGGAATGAATGACCCTGCGCCAAATACATTAACTATTGTTGTTATACAAGAAAAGATAATATGTTACTTTAAATACTCTCGTTGTAGTTATCTCTGTAACAATTAAATGAAACTCTTTATATGTTAACCACATAACAGTTTAGATCATGTTTACCATAAGTAGAAGCCCTTAATATTAGGTTCACTTAAGTACCCCACCCTCATTAAGCTAATGTAATTCAAAGGTCGTTGATGTTAAACTCTGTTGTTGCCGAAAAACAAACCGTTAATTGACCTTTTAGTTTAACAAAACTGACCTTGCAAGTGGCTAAAAACCAATCCAACCCAATGTTTTTGTATTCTTTGAATTTTATTTTATTTCAGCAAGCAATTTCTAACTAAAAAGTATTTGAAAAAATATGCAAATAACATTATATAAAGGGTGAGGAGTTATATAAGTTCGTTTTTAAAATTTCCTGAATGAGAAAACGATGATTGGACACATAACATTGAACTGGGACATAACTTATATACTTTTCCAAATATATATTTAAATGTGGAATGTTACAAGAGTAGATCTTTTGAATGACATGATAAATCCATTTTAAGTTTTTTGCAAATGACAGAAAGTTTTTAAACGGTTTAAAAAAACATTGTATCATTATAGAAGAATCATTTCAAAGAATTACTGAATACTTAAAAGAGTATTAAAACTCTACTGGAAGCCGGTCTACTCGCTTAAACGACCAATAAACTATAAAATTAACCTATTTGAGCAGAGAACATTGACAGTAAGAAGCAATCACATGCCGGGTTTGTGATGACATAAATTCCTCAAACTAACGGTTTACCGAACAAAAGATAGCACAGCATCTTTGTATGTATCTAATACATTGACCTTGTACAATTACTCCCAAGAGTAATTCAAACACCCCTTTTCTATAGATACTTTAGAGAAACTTTTCGATTTTATCATTTTTCTAGCTATTTTCCGCTTGCCGAACCTCTCTTTTACCTTGAATCTTAATACGATAAGAGTGGTCAAGAGATAGAGAGCTGTGTAAAAACACTATAGAAAAACTGCTATTGCATGCTATAAAAAGCCCCGTCACTGCCGGAATTTCAAATCAGTCCACTGGGAAGCAGAGCAGCCTCTTCTTTCTTTCGCTCCTTCAATCTAGTGAAAACCTGCGAATCTAAGGTTACTGTAACATTCCTTAGGTTACTTATTTCCCATAAGTCACGGAGTTATGCAATAAAGTAGCAGCGCTTCTGTCCTTTTCTCTAACCTGCGGATATTAGATTACGGTAGTTTTCATTCCGCATCTGCTTATATGCCTTACTCCGTTAATGTATCCTACTAGCCAAGCTTACTCTAAAGCTCCCGCTACAGTAGAGTTGATACAACTTGGCTGACTCTGCCAAACCTAAAGCCGCTGACTATGAGCTCATCGTTTGTCGATAACCTAAGAACTCATTAAATATAGCTAAAACTTATAGTCCAATAATCTTCTTTCTTCTGCAAACTGCCTATAAAGGACTATATTTTAAATGAAGTTTTGTTTTCTCTGAAACATGCCTATTTAATTTTTTCTTCCTAAGTAATTCTAGAATGAAATTGGCAGTGTTCTTGTCCCTAGTGGGACTTGCTCTAGCTGGCTATGGTAGCGAGAACTCCGGATATGAGCAGGCTGCGGCCGATGCTCCAGCTGCTCCACCAGCAAGCTCCGATGGAGGAGACCAACAAGCCTATAACAACGATGTGAGTTCTATTATAAATACTATTCATCAGGTGATTGTGCAATATCGAGGATCTTATGTTAATATGCCAAATCCATCAAATTCTTCCGAGGAAATGTTTCCAAAATTACTTGAAAAGTGATTCTACAAAACAATTAAACAAAATTTTAAGACGCAAACGGTTAAAAAGTCTGTTTAGGCGCCAGCTGCACCACCGGCACCACCTCCACCAGTAAGTTGTTATTTCTATAAATAATAATAATAGTCTATATTGTTTTAAGTTATAGCAGCCCTATAGGAAAAAAAAGAAAAGGTGTTCGCACCATTGCAACAAAGTTAACAACAGAAATCGGGCCGTGCTAAAAATTCCGAAGTTTCCCAGATCTAACTCTGATCGTCGCCAATTTCAGCCACCACCTCCACCACCACCACCACCATCTTATCCAGCACCAGCTCCACCAGCCCCACCTCCACCACCACCACCGGTGAGTGAACAATATTAAAGAAATGAAAACATTATCTGATATTTCACTGCTTAAAATGAGCTTATCTTTTAAAACGCTTTTGACTCTATATTTTGAGCCACCACCACCACCACCATCATACCCATCGCCTGCCCCAGCTCCAGCCCCATCCGCATATGCTCAGCCTACTCCATACAATCCACCATCTCCTCCAAGCTATCCATCTCCAGCTCCAGCTCCACCTCCACCACCAGTAAGATTCAGTTCATATTTACAAACAGATTCACTAGATAATTGTTTTATTTCAATTTTGTCTAAGAAGAAACAGTCTCGGCTTTATTATAACAAACAACAACATTGACAAATTATATTATAACAGAATTAACTAAAGTCTTGCTTTTACTATATGTCATTAAACTTATGCTTGTTTTAGCCACCACCACCACCACCATCTTACCCCGCCCCGGCCCCGGCTCCAGCCCCATCCGCCTATGCTCAACCTACTCCATACATGCCTCCAGTTCCAGCTCCAGCTCCAGCTCCAGCTCCAGCTCCAGCTCCAGCTCCAGCTCCAGCTCCAGCACCCCCACCACCGGCAGTTAGTTTTAAGCATTCTGAAACAATTAACTGAACTACAGTCTTTATAATAGCAAATAATGGTCGTGGAGAATATAATGAGCGAATATAAATACGGTATAAAACCTAGATCTAAATACTTTATTTATACTTGTTCAGTAAACGAAGCTGTCTATAAAAATAGAGTATCCTGTGGATTCTTATCATTTAGCCATCCCCACCATCATACCCATCTCCAGCCCCGGCTCCAGCTCCAACTTACAACCAGGCATCTGGATACGAGGTACCGTATTAAGACTATAATTCGATATGTAAAAAGTTCACAAGCTCTTTTCTTTACAAAAAAAGAAACATTGCAAAAACGGTTGTAATCCTGTAATATATCTTCTTTTGGTGTACATAACAGTGATTAGTTCAATTGCCCAATCCAGTTTATATAAAATATAGAAACATAATAAGTTAAATTGTTTATTTGAGCAAGCCCCAATTGCTCCATCTCCTCCAGTAAGTGCCGGAGGTGGTGATCCACTAGCTTATTCCAATGAAGGACCAGCTCCACCAGCTCCAACTGACGGTGGATCCGGAGGTTACAAAAGAAGACACAAGTTCAGAAAGATGAGAAGAATGCACAAGGCCTAGATACTCAATATTTCGTTTTTAGTTAATAATTGTTTCAATTAATAAATGTAAGACCTAAACTGTTTGCAATTTTACAATAGTTCCCAAAATACACAAGAATTTGACAGGGAGTAACACCAGACAGGGTCGATACTGGATCTATATTTGAAGCATATTATTTATTAGCTAGAAGACAAAATAAGGGTCTAACTTATCTTGTTGCTGGTTATAAGAAATGCTACCAATGTTATTGAAAATACGATTCTTAAAAGCACGGTACACTCAGAAAATAGTATAAATGTTTTTAGTTTTTCGAAAAAGTGTGTAGTTTAGGACTTTTGCAATTTGCCGCAGGTTCTGTGGGCGGGATTCTGGTACCCTTTTCCCCAAACCCCGCGGCTGGGGAAACTTAAGCACAGGGTGGCAGACTTTTCAAAATGCCATAACTTTGCTCAAAATCAGTTTAAAAATCGGATTCCATATTTCAAGTCAGAATGACTATAGTCATATATCTCTATCGAATAGGACTTTAAAAATGTGAAACAATTTTTGTGTTTACCGTGTCTTTAACTGTATGAACATCGAATTCCACAATACAAACAGTTACTTAAAATGCTTTATTTTAATATAACAAAATCATAAGATACAAACTTACCACAACCCGTTTCAAAGACTGTAAAACTATGAGTATTCAAAAATAAGATCACCGTGAAAAAAAGTAAATGACAAAAAGGGCAATTATTCGACTTCTTCTTTAACATCGTTGGAGGCTTCTATCATTGTATGGGGGATATCGTCCACAGTATAACGAGCTGAAGCGGTGCCCTGGGGATGAGATAATTTGAAAATAGGATGAGCTTGTTGGAGACGGGGAACCTGCAAGACAAATTCTAGATTTTGCAGTGGATAAGAAGTTCGAACCGGGTTTCGGGTGGCATAAAGTTTGCGCGCCAAATGTGGAAATAGTTCAGTTTTGGATTCCGATGCTAAGCCTCGATATCTAAGCCTATTTTTCTAGGTGTTTTTAAGTTCCTAAGCTGATCATCTTCAATCGTTGGCGTGCAATCTTTCGTCTTGCAAACGTTGAGGGGTTAAAGGCAAGGTACACTTAAAAATGCATTTCACATTTTATTGTTTTACATTAATCAGCTTTGAAAGTTAGGAAACATCATATAAATAGCAAAATAAATGAAGAAAAATGACCGATTTTAAGCGAGTTTGCATTTTGGTGTTTAGCTGGCTCCAGTGATATGAGTTACTGTAACTGGCTTTAATGAAAAATAGTATGAAACTATATAAAGTGGTCAAAATTTGAAAAAATAATCATGAGATTCATTGTTTTTGGCCCAGAAAATGGTGGAAATATTTTTAGATTTTTAATTTTCCTTCTATTTCACGAGATATAGATATTTGGCGTTTCTATGCAAAGGTTCCAGCTCGAGCCCGGACTCCGGTGGCTGTATATTAAAAGATGACAACTCGGCTTAAATTGATCGTTAAAAAATTCGATCTACATATTTCAACTCAGTATTACTAGCTCTATGGATTTACTTCAAAATTGACAAGACAATTTTGAGTGTACCCGAGTGGGTGGTGTTGTTATTAGCTAGTATTTTCGTACTGTTATTAGCTAGTATTTTCGTACTATCTCGAATTGATAACAGGGTTTTTCGACTGGAATGACTTCAGAGTGTTTCATTTTATTGTATTTTGCATGGTTTTTTTACAACTACATACCTTATGAACTATAGCATCAGCAGCAGGTTTTCTCTTTCGGTGGGATGGTAGAGCCGGCATTGGGTTTAGAATCTTTGATACTGCACGGAAAGTTTGACAGCCTTTCTTAAGGCATCTAAACGGAATTTTAGATTACCTTATATATTTAAATTCGTTTTATATAAAATAGGAATATACACAACGACTTTTGTTTGGTGTTCCCAATAGAGCACAGCTTTGTAAAATTGATTAATCTATGGAAGACTGTTTTGGTTAAAGGCACGCTACACAGAAAATTGACTTGCCAATTTTTACGGTTTGTTTGATAGAGCTATGTATTCTGAGCCGATCAAATTTTTCTACGATGATTTGGAACGAAGTTATGGGCAATTAAAATATGCTGAAACCCTGCGCATAGGTTGTGAGTGGGCGGAGATCAGTACCGCAGAGAATGAAAAGCTATAAACTTTATGGTTTTAAATATTTTATGTCTCCCATATTGCAATATCCACCTACCTATAAGCTGCATACGTCCTCTTCTCATCCTTGTAGCGGCTCTTTCTTAGACAAATTCTCATGTGAAAACCACATTTACAAGGGATCTCTTCTGGTACGTCCCGGATCTGACCGTCTACTTCGACTCTTTGTGAACGAACAGTACCAACTGAAACATATGCATTAACAACTGTTGACTAATAATAACAATAATATAAACATATGAAGTCAAAGAAGATTTAAGAGAGCGTATTTTTAGTTCCGAGATTGTTACGACTTTATAAGAAACAATCGAATTTTAGAAAGTTACACGTGAGTTTCATGGTTTTCAGCCCGAATAATGGTAAAAATATTTTCAGATTTTCAATTTTGCTTGTATTTCGCGAGATTTAGAGAACTTGCATGCAGACTGCTCCTCCATTTTACCCTAAGCGCAGGGTGGCAGGATTTTGAAACAGTCATAACTCCGCTCAAAATAGTGGAAAAATATTTGGTTTTGATATTTCAACTCAG
>JAQGAV010003615.1:0-12061 GCA_034691345.1 Phasmarhabditis papillosa | reverse complement strand
AGGACCCGGTATTCTATTGTTATTATTTTATTTTTAGTAGATAATTTTAGACTGCGTGAGGCTGATGTTGTTATTCTCATAGTGGATAATCAGTCGAATAAGAAAGAAACAGATGAGTTGCTAGCTGAAGTTAAAGTAAGTGAATACGAACTCTTTGTCTTTAATTTTTCTCTTAGCAACTTGGGCAGCCGTCTGTTCCTGTTGTATTGGTGCGGAACAAGTCGGATCTATCTTCCAGCTCATCTCTTGGGAAGTTTGATAATAACGACTTCATCGAAATAGTGGAATCAACCGCCACTAGTACTGAAGGTAGTTCTAAGATTACGATCACTTTCATCTGCATCAGTATGGCTGACTTTCATCTGGATACTAAAATGAATTTCTTCGTAAGATTTCAGATGAAACAATGTTTATGAATACTTTCAGTTGCGTTGAAAAAGTAGTACAATGGGTTACTGCTGATCTTGTGGCGCAACTTCAGAAAATGTGGCCGGCCCTTGCAAGAACTATTCGCGAAATTTGGATTGCTGTAAGGGAGAAACGGATGGTCGTTTCTCCTGGATGGTCAAGGGAACAAGGTTATTGATGAGATTGTGATAATTATGCTTTGTTCACTTTCAGAGACAAAGTCTCATTTTTTTTGGCGATTTGGCGGGTGGATTGGAAGTTGAGCTAAAAAGATTCCATTCGGCCCATATATCAGCGATTGCCGCTGACAAACAAGTAGGTGAAGTATTCAAGTGAAATTAGTAATATATTTAAGGCCAATGCGAAAATATATAATTTCGCGCACCACTCTTCTAGTGGCTCCTGCTCCTACTGTCTATCAGAGCACACAAGAATAAAAATAAATGAAGGTTTGAGTAAGTGTACTTTGGTATTTCTCTGGTTAAGAATATTTTAGGTATGCTGATGTCGTCTCTCCACTGCTGATGTCGTCTCTTCAACTACTAATGGTGGTAACGAATACAATCCATCGAAATGAAAAACACAATGTAACAAGATGATTAAAGAAGTTAGTTCCGTTTGACCTTCTACTTGATATTAATTTGTTGTTTTACTGTATTTTATGCTATAACGTTGTTTTTTAAGTATTATAATTGTTTAATATTTAATACGGTTATTACTTCGTTTGTTATTGTTGTTTTATGTAATTGTCATTAAATGTTATGTTCAATTTTGTAATTTCAATGAGCGGGGTTATTATTACCAAATTAATACTGCGGGGTTTTACCGGATAGTGCAGATTCGGCTCGGCCGGTTTCAGCCGGCCTTAACCGGAACCAACCGGATAGTGCAGATTCGGCTCGGCCGGTTTCCGCCGGCTTTAACCGGAACCAACAGTATCTAATATCGCACATCAGATTCGGGTTTTTGGTTCCGGTTAGATTCTGTTTTTGGTCACCTGAGATAGTATTCATGAACATAAATAGGTAAAGCTTATTGCACTCTATATTGGTTATGCCGAAAAATAGCACCGAAAACTAACTTTTCTGAAAATATCGGCTAAAATGTATGAAAGAGACTAGGTCGGGCCTGGCCGAGCTGTGGCCGGAATACTGAGAAACGTCCGCCCTTTTCCCAGACCTGCGCCCCAGGTCTCTAATCTGTTCCCAGAATCATATTTTGCAAGTTTTTGATCGAATATCAACATGAATACTTTTGAAAACAGTCTTCCTGTTAATCTTCAATCATTTTTTCTAGATAATAACTAACCTCGGCACAAGCACAACAAAAGAACATGCTGGCCTTTGTTAGCGGCAGAATTTTGTTCACGAACTGATTTACGCAAGCTGCGTATAAAATACAACTGACCAAGATTAGTCGACGAACATCTATTCTAAAATGAAAACTGCAACACAAAACAAAATTTTCAGCCGAAATCTTTGGCAAAGATTCTGAAATATACAAAATACATGTGAATATAAAATTGGGAATGTCTGTTTTACCCTACATTAGGCGGGTCCTGTGGCAGCGTTCTCTAAATTTTTGAGAATCTGAGGCTGTGGGTTGGACTCCTCGTAGCTGCAGAAGGCTTGGGAAACCAGCAGCTCATTTATCCCGTGTTCCGTGTTCACGAAGACGGAATGTTATTGTTAGCTCAGATGATTCCGGAATGAATGGCCTTAACTCTGAGCCAAAGAAATCTCCAGTTATTGTGTGATATGTGTGTAGAGGAAATAAATCACTTTTTTAAATCAATCACAGTTACCGATTAACCACTTAAGTAATAGCCAGGGCTTGGAATTTAACTGATCGTGTTTTCAAAAATGGGACCGGGACTAACTTACTTATAACACCACATAAGAATTAGATATCCAAAAGTAGCACCTCCTGCGACCATAAGCAAGACAAAACTTTCAGTCATATCATTTTTACCGTTATTCCCCCACTGAAAAAGAACCAATTTAACTGAAGTATGTATGATTTTACTCACGTTATCCCGAAAAGTAATTGTATTCTCCATGATGTTTGTAACGTTTCCATAAACATCTTCATTTCTGAAAATTGACTACAAATATGATAGAATAGATAACTTTTATATTCAAAGGTCACAAACGTTTACAACTTCTATAAAGGAAGATGACTATGGATAGAAAATTAACAATGGCTTCAATATTACTTATGTTATAGTCTCGCTTCAAACCTATGGTCTGCGCGCCGTTGCAGATGTTGGCAGCGGACACGTAAATTAAATTAATTGATCGCTGAGGGCTGGTGTGCGTTTTTAATGGAAACAATGGCTTAATATAAGGAATTGAGGGTGTGCATTTTTATTGAAGGAAATTTATTATATTTATTAAATAATAACAAATTGAACTAATAAAATGCATGTATCATATTCAAAATGTTCTGTATTTCTACACCAGCCCTCCTCAGCGAACAATTAATTTAATTAACGCGTCATCTCTGCAACGGCGGGCGGACCGTATGTTTGACGACAGACTATACTTTGTATTACTTAATTGAACATAATCATTAGCTAAATCCCTCAGTAGGTAGTAAAGAGGGGCGGGGCAACTCCGTCGATCTAGCCTTGCGGTATTTTTGGAAGATGACCGCTACTTCCGAATTGTATCGTGTCCTATGTTTCTGATATGTTTCATTACTCCGTACCCGTAGACATCTTTTTCTTGTACGACAAAAGTAAGAACCATTAGTTGCATATAACCTAACGTGGAAATGGCGCCGTTCAGAACAATCACCAAAGTATAGAAATTGTTCCAAAAACCTGTAAGCAGTGTAATAGTAATAATAGTTTATCATAATTGGTAGCTTCGCAGATTAAATAATCTTAAGATATTTTAGTTAATGTAAACAGACTTACAAAAGTCGGGAATTTTGAAGCATTTTTCAGAACGGCCACCAACTCTATAGAGTATAATCTATTTGCGATAGCTGGAATATCATTAACGCAGAATTTCACATATTCGTTAAGCAGGAGTGAATGTAGGCTGGCCAGAATTATGGTAAGGAACTGGTCTTTTCTTATTATTGTCCTTAATTTTAATGGTCGAAAACTCACCCATTGCTCTAAAAAAATGATGAATACTAAGCGTTTCTCTTGATCGAAACAGTACGGCATCGCGGACAAGTTGCTTGTTGCTTTTATCTTTACTAAACACAACACACGTAAATTGTTCTCCTTTTAAACTTTAATTATAACTGAAACATTAAAAAGCATTAGAAATCCCAATTCAAGTGTCATAATGGTGGTTAAAGAATTTCTTTCTGTCTTAGCCCTTTTTGCTAACACCGCGCCAGCGCTTGGCGCCTTCTAATTGTATAAATTATAACCTGTGATGTACGCGCGGGCAACTTGGTGAAAATAACTTGCCTGAACTGTTTTATCTGCTCGGTAGACGGTACAAAAATATACTTTCCGTGCATTTAAAGTAAAATATGTATTTATAGAACTTTACTTTATAGAATATTTGAATTGAAAGATGAAAACTCTATGCTAACAATAAGTTTGAATGTGGAAAGATAGATCTGATTTGAAACAAGACAAACCAGTTTTCCATGAGAAAAATGGTTGTGGAAGGAGAATTCAAAATTCGCCTTCCCAAACCATTTCACCATCCAAACATCTGGTCAACATCCAACATGGTGGGGATTCTATATTTGAAGTCGCTGTGCAAAACGAAGGATGTCTGAAAAGAAATTTGTCAATAAGTTACACTCAAATCAGTCAAAATGTTCAAATTGCTATTTATCAAACTTACAATATGCCTCATGTGGTTCATTATTATGAATAGACATTCTCCTTGATTTCCAAGTAGAATGACAGTTCCCACTTGTCTCCAATAGACAAGTAAAGAAACGATCTCATCTCGATGCAACCATCCTCTGAATCATACGTACTAGACAGTACGGATTCATTGAATCGCATGTAATGTCGGTACATCCGTAGGTGTGAAGTTCTTCATTGACCCAAACTCCAAGGTATTAGTATATATTGTTTCCAAATCACTTTCTTAGTTTTTTTGAAGAAAAAATGAAAAGTTTTCAAAACTGAATTGAAATATATTAGTATAGAAATTTGGTTTAGAATATGGATTGTTCAATAATGGACCGTCGATATACCCACGTACATCCCGTCCGGCACATGTCACGCTAACAGCACTACTCAAGTGGTTTGTTTAAAAATTGAAAAAAAAATAGTTAATTTTGAGATTTTGTCCGGTTTTCTCTATATTAAAAAAAGACTACATTCAGAATATCAATGTTTTGCCGTACATACTTCTGCAAGCATTGATCACATAACTTCTTGGCTGTTCCCTTCCAGAGATTAGTGCAATGCAGGTAGCAGTACACTTTCTATAGATTCTAAAAGAGATGTACATATCGATTTTCAGTTTGTACATATACAGTTTGTAAATTAAATTGTCAATCACTTTTCGTTGTAATTTTCGTACAAATTTTGCAAACCAAGTTGTTTAATTATTTTCTATCTAACCCTCTCTCTCAGGGCCGGGAAAAGGCCGGCCCGGCCCGTTGCTCAAATTTTCGGCACGGGCCGATTTCCCAAAAAGTCGGCCCCTGCCATGGCCGGCGGCCGACTGATCAAACTTTCGGCCCCCCTCCGGGCAGACTTCCCAAATTTTCGGCCCCGGCCCGGGCCGGCCAGTGAAATTCCCAGCCCTGCTCTCTCTAATTTTATGTTGTGTGTTTTTTTTCGCCCCTACTCGTCTACTCTGCAAGAAAAATACAGAGCACGACAGAATTTATTCACAGAGCACGACGGGGCACGTCGATCTATGTATTAGCCCATGGAATTCTGTATTACTCTGTGGAAGTCTGTACTGGCCTGTCGAAATCTCTATAAGTAAATAGGTATACAATGCAAAAAAGGCCAAATAACGAAAACAAAAGGAATACACTTCTTCTTCAGCGCTGGGCAACCATTTTCTTCCATAGGTTTGGTTCACATATTGCAGTTCGTGGCCACGACACATCGAGTCTACCCTCGATTTCTGCAGCTTTCATTTGGTGGACTCTGAATAAAGCAAGAATCTTCGAAATATTGCTACCGTTCCATGTTGATCTCGTTAGGTGAACAACACTGTATCGGTTACTGTTTTGAAGAAATACCAACATCAAAAAGCGTCAAACGGGTTGGCACAATAACAAAATTTAATCTGTCAACACAATCACCATAGACATGTGGTTTTAACAAATTGCTCAGAAGACCTTGTAAATGTATTGGATTTAGCTTGTTTCAATTGTGACTCATTGTATACGTTAGTGGCAGATGCGAAGAATCACAGATGTCAGTCTCAAATGAGCATCGCTCCTATCAAATTATCATTTTGAACAAGCCTGAAACAGCAAAAAGTATATTTATTATAAAGTATAAGTAAAAGTGTATATACTGTGATTCGGGATGAATAATAAAGTGTTACTTGCGTTTTTTATAGAAATTTTGCATATATTTCCGGTTTTCGAATACTTTTTTCGAAGAGCTATTTTCAAAGAGATTCTTTTTTAACACTCCATTGTTACTCTCGAATCAGAATTCTGTTTACTTTTCCTTACTTTTCCGTAGATATGTTAATTGGTTTTAGAGCTTGATCTGTGCCACTTTTCTCACAAAACTCAATAAAATATCGCTTCGTGTTATATAAAGTTTGGAAAACTATCCATTTTTAGCCACTAAAATCATTTTCACAAAGGCCGAATTCCTTTCTTGTAAGCACAGTCGTCCAGCAAGAACCTCGATTTGAACAATACATTAAATTCTATATTTTCTTTACAAAAGTTTTTTTACCCTTTGTTAATCCTGTAATACATTGTTAGGGTAGATTCCCATAAGTAGTACTTGTTTGTTTCTTGTTATCTCAATTGTCAAAATAATAAAGATGTAAGATTGACTCTTATTGATTTTGTCAGTTTTTTGTTCGTTTTGTTGTGTTTTGTCATTTGTGTTGGGACATACTGCTTACTATTAGCATCATAGACCGTTTCGAACATCAGTGAATAAATAGTTTCACATGTGTTTAACTGCAAATACCGAACATTCTAAAACATCTGAATACCGTAAATTGTCTTCGATGACCAACTGCAAACATTAAATATACTACATTTGATTTAGTAAGAAGAAAAGAACCGCTTTTGGCGCATCCATACATGAATGCTGTTTTTTGAGGTTATTCAATAGTATCTCTAACAAAAAGCTAATCATCCGTAAACTTCTCAATATCATAAGCGGTTCTCTTTATACTACATAGTACCGTCAAGGTCGTTCTTTTGGTCACCGTCTCGACCCTTTGTATAGGTGACACCCGTGTGGTCGCTATACAATCTACTGCATAATAATACACGCAACGGCTGGTATTAACGCCCCTCAAAGCGCTTTACTGTTATTGTTGTATTGATTACGTGTACTGCTCTTTACTTCTGGAAAATACTGAAACTTTCATGTTTTCAAGATATGTTATGAGGCAATTGCTCCATTTGAATTAGTTGCTCCAAAAGCAGCTGTCATTCAATCTTACGAATGCAGTTAAATGTATTTCGCATTTCGAAAAACAAGTTAGCAGGTGCCGTTCCCTAAGTAATTGTTTAGCATTTGGTTAATTTCCATAGTTCACCAGTAAATGCAATGGGCTGACTTTTTCAAAACGTGGCTGGGGCGAAACCGTTTCAACCCCTGGTATAACCATTCATATCTTCTGAATCTGGAAATTTGCCGGTATAGTTTATCAAACTCTATCAAACAATAGGTGGCGCGTTTCGTGAATGACAAATGTGTTCTCAAATATTCGTTAATCTTAGCAAATTGAAAGTATTCACGAATTGCACAAAAGTCAAAATGTGTTGCCAAATAGTTGGATTTATTTAAAACTTGAATCCTCATATTTCGAGATTGCTCGCCTAGCTTGCCCTATTATATATCATGTATTTGTCGTTAAATATATTGTTTTGAAAATTTGTCCCACTTAAACCGTACTTTTAAACCAGAACAGATTACCTTTTGTCTGAATGTATTAGTCTTGGGGACGTTCATTTCGCACTAAATCTTAAATTACCTCCTTTTCGGACGTCTTTTAAGTGGGTCATGAACCCTCTGGTTGCTAGCGCCCGTCGACCTACTGGGACACCTAAATTCAAATAACAACCCATTATGTAAATGCCGCCACTTTCACTAGTGACTGGAGTAACGGTTTGAGGATTAGAAACAATGAAGTGACGTGGATTCAGAAAGATTCGATAGAGTACATCTATATATATATATATATATTTAATGAACAACAACCATACGTTTTGTGAGCATCAATGCACATCTTGAACTGATGTTCATTTTACCTAAAACAGATTGTTTTGTAAGCGACTTAACAGGACATGCCAATGATCGAACCCAGTACTATAGATATTTCAAGTATTTGCCTAAATATGAGCCGAAACGACGCACCATTTTATCAACATTGCAGAACATATGCTATCATATACATATTGCTTTTGAATCTTTAGAAACAATCCAAATAAAAGACGACTTGGTCTAACGTAATGCATTCGTCATACACCTAACTAAAAATCTTGCTAAGGTATAGTGTGATTTAAGATGAACAAAGGAGTGTTACTTCCGTAAATTAAGGAAATTTTGCAAATATCTTCGGGTTTAGAATACTGGCAGAGCCATTTTTATTGAGATTCTTTTTTAACACTCCATTATTACTCTGGAATTAGACTGTATAATAATCAACTACTATTAACTTAGTTTTTCTATTTATCTTTATAAAAGTTTGAATTATTTTTGAATAATGGAATTTTCAAACAACGGACTTCTGCGGCTTTTCATCGCCGCCAGGTAACAATGCTGCTTCGTAGACTTCCTGCTGTTCCAAAAAGGGGCGTTACCTATAACGATTCGAAAATCAATTCAGCATAGGCAAAGCGAGAAGTGGCCAACAACAACATGAGAGAATGTATTTAGGGAAAATGCGCCCACCTGCTGTGATTTGAATTCACAGTGAGTCATCGTTTTCGTATTAGAGCAGATTTTATCCCGAAACTGGTTTCACAGGTGTTATCGACATCGGTGGTCTAGTTCATTTTAGAGATTATTGGTTTAATCTAAATGTACTAGTCAGTTGATTAGTTTATCAATTACAGGTAGGCCAAATCTATTATTAATAAGGTGTATAAAGTTTGCCTTCTACATATTTTTTCTTGCTTTTTATTTTCTTGCAAATCGGATTGTTTTTAAACCGGAGTTCACTCCAACACTCATGCTTAAAATATTACATGCTTTACTCTCTTATTAGAAAAGACATTGTTGCAATGTTATGCTCGCTAAATGTTTGTGTAATAACACTTTTACTGGTCCTCTGTTTATATTCTATAACCTTTGTCAAGCTTAGTTAATAAAGAAGATCTACGGCTTATTTGATCACCGAGTCTGGATGATCGAGTTGCAACTGATTTACTACTCAGAATAATTAGCAACGACATCTCTTTCTATTATTTTGATGTCAACAATTACAAAACATAGTTTATTCTTTAAATATTACTACTTAATACCTCAACTATTTATTTTTACAATCGTCCTCTTAGTAGTTACTTGACTATTTGACCGCACTTTCAAACGACCATGAGAATTTGAATTTGAAACTGCCTTTACTAGGGAACAGGATGACCTTGCTGCCAGCAATGGCGCTCCGAAGCGAATTTGCGACCAAATACATCTATTGAACATGTTGAATAAACAATTTTGTATATGAAACATGGACTAGAGTCAAAGTTATGTTATTTATAATAGGATACTTCATAATTTTCACAAATTGGGCTAACCGAGAGTTTATTCGAAAGGTAAGGTTATTGTCTCTACTTTTGTATGTTTTTATAAGGATCAAACATGTTTTAAACGTCTAAGGGCTCCAAATGTTGTTCTTCGTTCCTGGTGACTTTTCTCAAGCTTTACCATCTTCTTCTATTTTGCTATGTATATTTCTGATGAAAAGCCATTAGGAAACTAGTTATGTACCAGCTTTCGCTGCCATTGTAAAGCAAGTCAATTTTTGAGACTATTTGAGAATTTGAAGAGGCCTTTTTTCTAATGCATATATTTTGCATTTTAGGAAGTAAAACAGATTCCCAGTTTTATTTCTATGCCATCGGTGCTTTCTCAACCCAAGCTTGAAATTTTTGAACAGTGCATTATTCGTTTTTACCTATCTTAACTTTATGAATCATTTTTTTAAGGATATTTTCTCATTGTCAAACAGCCATAGTTTCTCATATAAATTGTTTTCAGATGCCGTAGATGGCCGATGGGGTTTCCAGATGCGGTCGTAAGACGGCGCTGTCAATATACTTCGCCATAAGTCTTCTTGCATTCTTATTATGTCTACTTTCATTACTTTCACCATCATGGCAATATGCTTATTTGGAGGTCGGTTTCTGGTGAACAGACTTTTCCAAGGGTAGAAAAGCCGCATCATCCATGAAGTTTGATTAGAACTTTGTAGCAAACTGTGAAGCGAATAGTTTTCGAAATGAGCTTTTACACTTTTAACCCGTTCTCTCAACTTTTGAATTATACAATACATAGTATGTTTTAAAACCTAGACTACATTGCACCGGCCTCGTACGAGGCGCAGTAGTGTAAATTTTGTCTTCAAAAGTTCTCTCGCACGAAGAGAGGGAAGGCATTTTCCAGCGACTTTTAAGGCGAATTTTGCAACATCGCGCATCGTACGAGGCCGGCGCAATGTAGTCTAGGTTTTGAAACAGACTATATATATAAATTACCGATTCAACTAGTACATATGGATAAATTGTATTATAAGTATAATCCACTTGTTCACAAGCTAATTAAACTTTTTCCTTTAGAACGGTCGCACAGAACATCATCATGGTTTATGGCTGGATTGCAAGCGAGATTACTCATTTGACTATGGTCGTACTAGGGAGTATTATGAAACACTATACAGGTTAGCGCACCGAATTGTAAAGTTTTTTTGTTGATCACAAAATCCTCTATATGAGTAAACGTTTGCGACGTCTTTTTATTAGTTGTTTTTATAAATTATGGTTAATCTTCAATAAGAGTGTCAAAATGTTTGCTGCATTGTTTAATTTAATTTTCAATTTCAGGCGCGACCTGCAAGGTTCTCCATTTGAGATGTTCTTCCTACCGCCACTACAGTGCATATATAAGTTCGACTATTACATCGATCCCAATGAGCTTTACGACCACGATCACGACGAGAACCGACTGCAAAACGATGCAAATCAACACTTATTTCTAGGTAAATATCCTATTTCTTCTGCAAATTACTAATAAAAACAAGCTAATCATTGTTTTCGAGCTCTAATGATTTAATAAATGTTTTCAGATTAAATTGTTCCGCAAAATTGAAAAAAACATTTACTGCTTGGTAACGTGTTGAAGTAATCGATACTAAAATTAAATTTAGGTTGGAAGATTGCGGTTTTGAGTGCAGTTGGTACTGCCGCCATGTTTGGTGCTGCCACTATTCTACTAGGTATTTGTTCATTCTGCCATAGAACATTCATTTGTGCCAGTACAGTGCTGAACACTATTGCAGGTTTGTTCCAGTATGAAGTTTATCATTTATGAGTGGGAATGATGTGGCCCGGTCCCATTACCCCAAAAAACGACACCCCAAATTTTTAACCCGGTTTCTAGCTATTCTATAAACGTTTTAGCTAGAAATAATACAGTTTTTGATTACTTCAGACTTGTTTTAAGATGTTTTCAAAAAAAAATGATCAGAAACAAATGATCTTTGATAATTTTCAATTTAAGCAATTCTTTCCACTGCCGGTACCACGGTGTTCTTCATGTGGGCCAACTACCAGGATAACAAAGTTATTAAAGAAGAGGATGAAGAAACGCTGTATGAGGTATTTTACGTGTATTTTACGTTCAATAATTGAAGTAGCGTTTCTTTTGTTTTTCTGCAGTGTGCTTTTGACGCGAAGATTTTAACCACAAGGTCACAGGGCCTACTAAGCTTTCTTGAACGGATCTCACTCCAACTTGTTGTTTAGCAAACTCTCGGCTGGGCATTCTACTTCCAAGTTGTGGCTGCCATATTGTACTGGTTTTCGTCAATGCTCGGATGTTGTGTAACTTCCATTTCATTCAGCAAACAAAGAGCAAAGCTGGTCAAGATTGAGGTATCTAGTTTAAAACCTAACATTTTGTATTTGTAACATTCTTTATATATCGAAAACCGCTTCCACGTGAATTCATATTTCCTTTCCTAGTGTTCATATGTTATTGGTAATTCTAAGATTATTGGACATAGTTCTTTCCTCGCCGTAAGCAAATCTTTCAAAAGTTTTGATATGTTTTAATTCCTCAATTTAGGTAATAGAAGGCGATGAGTCAATCCCACTGTCCGCACACTCCTCACAACCTTTCAAAAGATCCTTCTCTGCTATTTACAGAGTAGACTCTCAGGTGAACCACAAAAGTAACCTAAAAACATATGTACAGAAACTATAAATTAGTTAAAGTATTTAAAGTATTTATTGACCTGTAATCGCACGTATCACACAAATAATTGGAGATTTCTTCGGCGCAGGG
>JAQGAV010003614.1:0-12064 GCA_034691345.1 Phasmarhabditis papillosa | reverse complement strand
ATAGAAACAAGTTTGAATTTCAATAAGTTTTCTAATTTTTGTATTGTCAATAGCTTGTTTGAATAAATTATTATTATAATATATATTATGAAAGGATGTTAACGGGGAATCGATAATAGATTAACGACAAGGGAATTCTTATGCGCAGTTACATTATGCAGAAACAAACGCCGAACTAGTTGCTCTCGCGTGTTATATACGGCCGCGAGAGCGGGGCATCAGAGAAAAGGGGGTTATCGGCACTTAGAGAACAAAGCATTCCGATTAGTCGGAACAGTGGTTGTGGTTGCACATGGTACAGTAGTAGTCACATCAGCAGGGGCCTATGTTGTCGTCACTACTATGCTTGGTGTAGTTGTTAAGATGGGTACAGTCGTCGTGGCTAGTAAAACGCTCAGAAACAATGACCGGCAAGGGGCATTTAGAAGTGGAAAAAGTCGATGAAATGGATTTTCCGGGAAGTCCTTTGGAGGGACGGTAAACTCATAAATTTCGTCTCTAGTTATATATTCTAGTCCTTAAATCGAAAGAACTATAGAGTGGAAAGGAACTTTTTACGATTATTTTCTGTGGAGTTATGGTCGTTTGAAAATACTACCACCCTGCGTGTACGTCGAACTTGGGGCGTAGTCCTGGCCTGCACTTTGATCTTTGCAAGAAATAGTCGAAGAACAATAATATAAGTTCAATTTAGTTCTGAAACAGTTTCCGTAATCAGTTTTCTATAGTTTGGTTCGTCTGACTTTTTTTAGCTATTTCATTTCATAAGCATGCACTTTGCTTGCAATTACACCTGCTCGGTTATTTTATCCCGTTTTAATTCACTCATTCAGGCTAATCTAATTTCGGGCAGTTGGTTTGTGTCCTTGTTAACGTTTAAAAAGTTAAAATTAAATTAATAATTGAATAGTCAACGCCCCTACTGATCTGCGCTTGCACTATTTCAGCAAACCTTCGGGATAGTATTTTACTTGTTTAAAATACTCGTTATGTAGATGAACTGCACAGTTAATACGGACTCGTTGGCCTCAGTGCCAATATTACTGGTAAGTTCGACCTGAAGTGTTCTGCAGTTTGTAGATATTTGTTTCTAAACAACATAATTTCCGAGCTAATTCATATTCGTCACATGCCTTCTGATTCTGCTTCTGGGGGTTTCCCCGAAGACTGAAACAACTGAAGCTATCCTGTAATGTAATCACAACGAACCTATGATGCACCATGTTTTAAACCTTTTGGTTTGCAATAAAAACCCCAAAAAAAAAACAAAAGTAAATTAGAAAGTTTTGCCCGCGACTAACAATTAATTTTTATTTTAGATATCAATCATAGGAATCATTATAAATATCTTCAACATTTATATATTCGATCAAACCCGGACAAGTAGAGGTTCTTTCGGTATCTTATGGTCAGCTAGGTGCTTCTGCAACGCTGTTATTCTACTAACCTATGCATTTTACACAGCTCCCGTTATAACTTGGTTGGTTTTCCATTTTAATAACATGCTATAGTCGGATTCAAAACGAATAACGCAGTGTAGAAAAATATTTACAAGCCAAACGCATTTGCGTACAATCGGTTGGCTTGAAAAATATTTCCTACATTCCGTTATTCTTTTATAGTTTATACCAAGAGGTAGGTTTCCAGTTAAAGGCTATGCTTGATTAAAATGATTGTATTTTTAAGTAAAGACTCCCAATCCACCGATTTTCAATTCATTTTTTAACACCGTAGCTTCTCGGGATAAAGCCATTTTACATATTATTTATATTTTATAACTATAAGGAAGTCATTTCAATAAAATCTCGGGCTTTGAACAACCTTTCGTAACCAACTTGGATAATACTTAACCGCCGACTGAATGAGATTACTTTTATGAAACAATAAAGTAATCTCATTCAGCTTAAAACTCAATTATACTATAAAACTGCAATGCCAAAGTAAAGCTGGGCCCTGCGCTAATTCAATGATTTGCTTGCACAAAGGTTAACATTGGTTTCTGCGGTCTTAAAATAACTCTGACTCACTATTAGACCAGGTTTGCTCAAAGAAAGAAAAGATATTGTGGTAAAAATAACGAATGTTTATTTCGCATTTTTTCAGTGTTCTACTGAATGCACAGCTTCTTTCAAATATGCGCAGGCTGCACAGTCTTGTTACGGTTGTAAAACACTATAGCCTCAAATGAAATATGTTAGGCAATTGCATTTATGGTGGGCATTCGGAAGGTTTTTGAAAAAAGAACGGTAAACCAACCCGTTAACTGGTTTTCAAATGTTTTCGGTAAAATGTTATACCGGTTCCCGTTTTACAGGTATACCGTTTACAGTACGTACCGTTTGCCATCCTAATACATGGGTTAAGAACTGTAGTACCTTCTTTGGCACAACTATGCATAAATAATAAAACCTTAACAAACTTTCAGTAACATCGACATATTTCCTGTACCCCTAAACATGATTATCTGCAGTATTATTAGCATCCCCTATATTGCAATACAGGTTTTGCAAGTCTTGTTAGCAGGTTTGTTCTTGAGGCAATGACCAAATGACCTAAACAATCAGTACACTTTTGAGTGTTTATTTAAGATAGATGAGATAGATATTGGACTTGAAGATAGGTTTTGAGGGCGGTATACCTGTAAAACGATTTATAAAAGCACCTGCCTGCGTTTAATGGGGAAATGTATTCAAAACTTAGTCATTCCGGGTTGAAGTATTCCGTTCAGAAAACAAAAAATGGCAAAACGTTGAATGGCAAGGCTTTCTGTCGAAATTTACCTCAAAACCTATCTTCAAGCCCAATATCTATCTCATCTGTCTTAAATAAACACTCAAAAGTGTACTGATTGTTTAGGTCATTTGGTCATTGCTTGTTTTTCTGTTAATGGGTATATGATATATTGTTCCCCAACAGCTACTTATATTCAGATAGGAGTAGCCGTGCTGTCAGGGGTTGCAAATGAAGGCACCAGAGTCATACGTAAGTGACAGTGGTTATCTTGTTCCGAAAATGGATGAAACATCTTTTTCGAATGATAGGTACCCGAAACTCCACATATCACCGGTTTACATATATCTGAGAAGTGTAAAAAAGCTGTGCCTACAATTTAACCGTAATTTGGGCAAATAAACAGTCGTATTGCACCTAATTTGCAAGGAGCGTACTCACAGACTTAGGGCATATAGGAGTAGATATAACTTCCAACCATAAGGAGCCTAGTAAATGGATGAAGAATATGAACAACGAGACCGATCGATCACATTTATTGCGTACGGAATGAGGTTTTAACCAATAATTAGGCTTACATCAACAAACAAACATGATAACTCGTTACAAAGATGAACATGAAATACACTAATACATGCAACGAAAGATCGAAAAGTGCGGAATTCTGCACAAGTCGTGTTTTTTTTACAACTTGTTAGGGTTGTATAAGATAATGGTTGAAGCTTCTCAATATTAGAAAATATGTGGGTAAAACACCTTCGTATTCGACCTATTGCAATAAAATATACAAGACTTTGGCTTATTTAGTCGGCTGTTTCTGGACGTATAATGTTGAGTTCTTATATTGGGAATCAAATTGCTCTGAACATATAGATATGTGGTCGTCCACGGTTCCTGTAGTTATTTCAATATCATTTTTGGTTGTATTCCATAGTTTGACATTTGTCAAAGTGATAAGGATAAAAGTGAGTTGATGTTTCGAACTGTCGAGTAATTGATTCAATAATCTATTCCAATAGTAGTATTTTAGTAACATTTTGGTCTCTTTAGATGAATTCACAAACGATCTCAAATCAATTGAGGGACACTACGACTAAGAATATACGGTTGCTGATTCAGGTAGGCAATATTTTAAAACAATCGCCAACTCCACAGGTTATGCAGTTTTGAAGATCTTTAACTATTTTTATAACTTGATCTGGCGTGATCCTGAAGAGAAAATTTAGATATTTAGGACGCCTGCTTTGCGGTGCGGGCCCAGAAATATTGAAAAGCGGGCCAGCCCACTCGTGGGAAATTCCCTTTTTGCCTGTTGTTTCTAATAGAATCTTTTGTATATAATGAGTTGTTTATTTAGAGTCTGTGGCAAGATTCGTTTTTTCTAATTGACATATTTTGTCAAAATTTTGTTTCCGAGATTTACGAGGACAAATGGTGGTATTATTGGACTCTAACTCTTATATGGCAGCTAAGTCATTTCTGCGATGGGTTGGTGAAAATTGTTTAGTATATTTGAGTCCTTTAAATTTCAATAATGCAATTCTCCTCTAAAGTTTAAAGTGCTATGCTATGAAGACTAACTTTCTATCGTTCCCTCGTCTAACTTCTTCGCCCCCAGCATATGTGACCTCGTGTTTCGTAAAATAAATTAGCAAACTTTAAACTTTAAAGAAGAATTTCACAATTTAAAGTTGAGAAGTTCTAAATAATTCAGACGATTCACACCAGTTGAAGCTTTTTTTAGTTGTGTTACTTTTCTCTTCAACGAAGATGCCAAGAAGAAGCTGCGTCAGTTTTTTCGGGGGCCCAACAGTAGGAACGCTGTCGTGAGGGCTTCCGGAACTTTTGAGACAAATTTTACCAGAACCCATCATTGATTATTCGGCGTATATTAATAAAAAAGTATGTACTCTTCAACATATTATGAGGTCTTAATGTTATTAGTTGAATCAATGGCTTTTCTTTTTGCAAGAAATTATAAACAAAAGAAATGTGGTTTTCTGTTACGAAATGTCAAATATTATTAGAGTCAGGCTAAAATGGGTATGTACGAACCGCGCCATAGTCTACGTTTGGAATAGATCCGTATGACGAAAATAATGACATCCAATCTACCCGGCTTTAAATTTTAACTATATTAAAAAATGTAAGAGACAAACTGTTGCTTAACTTACACCAAATAATTTTCAACTTAATTAAGAACCGACACTTTTGTTTACAATGCAGTAGGTGAGATATATTTGAGAGTCTCGCCTAATATCAATATTAAGTTCTTCTAAAAACGGTTCTCTGATGGTAGCAGCTTCAAACTTCAGTAACAGCAGCATTCTACATATTAGAGATTTGGGGGGTCCGAAAAGGATTTCACGTCTGTGTAAGACCATTCACTACCACCGACATGTTGATGCTATAATTACCGATAACCGAAATTAAACAATCCAGATTATTCAGATCGACATCACAATTTTCTAGGCCTTTGTGCAGTTAGAAGTTGTCATAATTCCCACATATTCCGTTTTAAAAAGAAATATTCAAATTTGTAGTTGATTCTTTCTCCTGAGAATACTTTGTCTAGGTTCGTCATTGTTGATTTATACCGCACCGCTAGTTTATAATTGAAAATGCCTTCCAGTCAAAATGCTAATTGGGAAACCAGGCTATACAAGTTTATAATTGAAATTGCTGTCTGCTGTGGGAGTAGAAAAAATATCCGAGTAGCAACGTTTGCTCACTTTTGGTTCGAGAACATCTCATTGTTAGTGGAGTCATGATTTGGTTACTGTTGCTACCATGTGTATTTGGAGCAGATGATCAGGTATGCGATTTTCTGTCTCCGAATTATATGTCGAAAAATTAAAACAAAACTGTAAAATATGTTCTGCTAACTAGTTTTATAAACTTTAAAAACCTATCAACTTCAACTTTAGCTGATTGTATACGGGTTCTAAATGACTAATGTACTAGGTCATAGTCGCCAGCATGGATGGAAATGAGTCGATCCTAGACAACTTTTCAAACACCGCAAGATGCCCAGATTGGCTCCTAAAATTTCCAACTCTTTGGTCATTTTCCCTAAACAACCCGTCACGTGAACGTGACTATAATGATTCGAGAGTAGTAATGGAGTGCCAAAAAAGTTTACCCCAGATTACACAGAAATACGCAAGTGACATTCAATTATTATTGGGAAACTAGGCTATACAAGATATCCAGACCCCATACCCCGGGAATAAAAACCGATTCCTATAACGGTAACTTCGGCAAAGAATAGGAACATTGGCTAAACTGTTTGGCCGGGATGTTTCCGGCAGGAACTATTTTTGTTTTCATTCCCGTGGGAACGTTGGGGCACACGGAGACTGGTGGCTAGTTACAACTGAAAACTTATTCTACTTGAAAGACAGAAAAAGTTCTTGCGAAGATTAGCTGTTACCTCATTGACATTTACAGGTTCAGTTCGAGCTTAAACCTTGCGATGAATTCACCGATGTTATTGGAAATCGCAGTGAAAATATCACACCTGCAGACTGTCGCCAGTTGTGTGTAAATATAAAAGAAGAGTGCTGTGGATTTGCTTTTGCTTTTAATGAGCCCAATGTCTGCTATACATTCAAGGACTGTAAGCAGTTCCTCAACCACACAGGATACACTCGGCCACTCTATGTGAAAATTGGTTAGTGGTAATGTAAGCGTTCAATAGACTAAATTCATTGTGAAGACTTGAAATCCTGATTCAAAGCAACCATAGCGAAACTAATACTTCTCTAAATTTTAGTGCATGAATGTTTATTCACCAACTGAACAACTCATGATTTGATTAAAGGACCGTCATTGATTTCATATCTTATTAACATGTGTAATATAAAGAAATTGTTAGAATTTCAGTCACAAACGAAACAACAAGGAAACAAACTACTCCAGAAACATCTGCTCCAATCATCCAAATTGAAACAACAGAAGCGACAACTGTATCAACTACAGAATTGGAGACTAGTACCGAGACAACTGTATCAACTAGAGAATTGGAGACTAGTACCGAGACAACTGTATCAACTACAGAATTGGAGACTAGTACCGAGACAACTGTATCAACTACAGAATTGGAGACTAGTACCGAGACAACTGTATCAACCACTATTCAACCGACTACTACGCTAAGTCCGCCAACGTATAATTGTTCAGATGAAGGAAAACAACCTGTTGCGGTTCAGAACGATGAGTTGTACAGTTCTGGTGCTTGCAGTAATGTTACGGATAGACTTCCCAACCATTCGTCTAAATTCAAAAAGATGCCAACTCCTAATGCACAGTGGTACATTGATCATGTCAACGTATACAAAGAAGCATCTCTTGTAAACTCAACAATGGATCTGAATGAACTCTACGAAGAAAATGAAGGAGTGGTGCAGGTTATGAGAGCGTCATCGTGGGTTATAAACACAGACATGTTTTTAAATTATAATAATGCCAATTATGGCTAATAATAATTCAATAATAGTTCATTCTGACAGCGGCAAAGTTTTAATAAAGTTTGGATCCAGCTAAATTATCAAACAGAAAAGTGTAATAACAAATTTAATTTGGAAAACTACATTTTCAGGTTGGCCGCAACAGAATGTGCATTGTTGTTTATATGTAAGAATAACTGCCAACATATGACTATGTAGGTAGATTTGAAAATATTATGCTATATTGATTCATTATTTGGGCATACTTATGTAGTTTCATTAAATTAAAATAAGATGTCTTACGAAATTTATATATTTGAAAGATTTAAGAAAGTGATTGTTGTCATCAAACGGAAACGGGGAAGGCCGCATGAAAGTGTCTCTTAAAAATGGGTGAAATAACTGTCTATTTTTGACAAAACTTGTGATACACATGCATGCTTATCGCTGGCTTTTCCATGCGGGCACTTCTTATATCTCTATCGTATCATTTATAGTCATACCTAACAAAATACCTCAGAGAGTGGTGGTGTTATACCTAGGCTTCCACAATTTGTATTTGTCTTTTTCTAGACATGGTACAACATAAAACTAGTACAATAATATTTTTCTGGCATCAAACAAAACATTGCGCATCGAACCATATAACTTAAGTTTAATTTCGCCACATAAAAAACGATTTTTGAAACATTAAACAAAACTACTCACTTCCTCGTTTTTTTGTTATATTATATATTGTATATTAGTTTTGAAAATAATTGGTTTTTTTAGAAATGGTATAAATGATACTGGACATTACGGCTGGTTGTTAACTTGGGGATCCACTGGTTGGAGTGTTGACCGAGATAGAAGAAGTCTAATGGTTCCTAATAGCATCACGAAATACAGTACCTTTACTTGTCCACCTCCATAAGTCAGTGAGGACAAGCTTCTCAGATATACATATTTTGCGTTGTTTTATTATACGAAATATAACCCATCTTTTTGTTGATATGACTGGAGAATAAAGAGATTTCAAGTGCAATGTTGTATTTATTCCTTCATGAGAAACGGGGAATTTTGAAGTTTGTACGAAATCAGAACCAATACCGGACCATTTTTGTAGTATCGAATACACTAATGGACATTCGTAGTCTCAAAAAGGAATAAATTAATTTTTTAAATGGGTTTTCAGCAATAAATTTTATCTAAAGTGGCGACACGTAACGCTAGGGTGACACGGCTAATGGGGTAAAGGAGGTAAAGGAACTGCAATACCTTGTTGGAACAGAGTGAACATGCTCCTCTTGAACGTAGCTCTACTATTGATAAATTTAGTCCAAGCGGATTCATCGGTTAGCAAGGTACGTTTGGTCATAATTTTTGGGAATAATAAAAAACATTCTGACCGCCGGCTCAGAGGTTCGAAAAAAACAAAATGGCAATTTTTCCTTCCCGTATGACTAAAAAGGGGCCTATATTCTTATTGTTTCAGTTTTCGTACAAGCTCGCTCCTGTCGTGTGCCAGAGAGACCCTAAAATAATTTACACGAAAAATCAGGTAACTTTTTTCATTATGTAATATATATTTGCAATCCCGTTTACAGGTGGCATGTATGCAAGAATGTAACGCCTTTGATGACTGCTGCGGATTCAGATTTCATTTGCAGCCTAGGAATAATCAGCAAAATTGCCACATACTACTTGGTTGTGGATGCTATGAAGTTCAGCATTTTTTCGACGGTATGCCGTCGTACAGGAAAGTGATTGAAGGTAAACGATTTAATTTCATTGTGGAAAACGATAAAGAACAGAATATTTCTCAATTCTTTATCTACCGAGTCAACATTTGCGGAGAAACATTTGAATTTCAAAACAGACAATATTTTCAAAATTACAAATCGATTACAGAATATTCAAAACAAGTATGTTCTAATTCCATTATCTACTATATCTGTGCATATTTTAGGTGCTACCAGTGAAGTAGCGAATTCGCATCCAAAACAAAGATATACTGATGCATCTCTAGTTAATAACGGCAACACTATAAGCACGAGACTAGATTTCGAGACTACGATTGAAGGACCAAATGGAAACAATTCAACTACGGACTTGTCTATATCTACCCATGAGATTACTGAAACAGAATTTATAACAAGTTCAACATCCAAAACCACTAATGAAAACGATCATTTCGCACGAGAAGGATGCAAACATGAATTTGGACCAACCAATTCCACTCATTTCAAGAACCTGTATTTTAACCATAGTCTCATGAATAATTATGAAGGTGTAGCCAAAAAATATTTGACACTGTATAACTTTGCTTTCACCTCCTTGTACGAAGAGATCGATGGAGACTATTTGATAATGCAACCTGATATCCAGAGGCAAGTGATATTGTGGTCACCCCTAATTAAATCAAGTAGCATTTTTTCCATGCAGTGCAACTGACGCATAACCAGATTTTTGAAATGGGATTACTTTTCAGTCGGGAACTTACACGAAAAATGTGTTTTTTTTTCGTGAATCTATCGTATCACAACAGAGCTGCTAAATCGCCCGGACTGGCTCGGGAGTTCCAAATCTTGGCCGGGACTGAAAAGCCGGCCGGCCGGCACATGCTGAGCAGTCAGCCGGCTGTAGTCAGTACGGTAAATGATGATCGTTTACTATGGAGCGAGAGGCCCCGGGTTCGGATCCACCCCGAACCATTATGTTTTGTTATTTTTCAATGAGTTCCATGTACTGAGAAATCGCTATTTCAAAAGAAATTTTTTAGATTATACCTAAAATTTGCTTATTAATTCCTTAGGAAACAGGATCCTGAAGAAAAAGCCTTGAAAGTCGGCCTGCCCCGGCAGGACCGGTTATCCTTCCCGGCCCGGCAGAGGTCCAAAAGTAGACCGGGCCGGAAAACCCGGGCGAGTTTAACAACTCTGTATCACCACAACAAGTAGATTACTGCGATTGTGGTTTTCGGTTATTTATTGCTGGATCTTCTTATTGTTAGCAGAGACGGCTTTTTTCTAACATTTACTTTTGGTGTGCACGGAACATGGGATAAACAAACTTTTTTTCTCTCAAGCGCTTGCTTTAAAAATAGCTAAAGCAGAAATTAGTTATTTTCAGCACTCATAATTGCTCTCTGTTCTATATTTGCAAAGCTGACTCCAAATTTCTCTTCATGTAAGTACATTGCTTTCGTCCAAATTGTTTTTCAAGGTTAAACACTTAATTTACCTATTTAACTAAAAATTCAGAAATGAATTTGTTATCGCTCAAAACTCAATAGAACTTGACTGAACTCTAGTCAAAAACAACAATTTCCTGGATGCTTCAATTTTTGTTGATAGTTTCAAATAATATACTTATTTTCAATTCAAAAACTTCAGAAATGGAATCAAAGACAGTGGAGAATGGGGCATATTTCTCACATGGAATCCAGAACAATCCCAGTGGACAATGGAAAACGACTTCCGATGCAATGAACGACAGGAATCATGTACAGGAAACTTAAAATTAAACTTTGAGTGCAAAGACAAAACCAAAAGTGGACGAATTGGAGCGATTTTTGGAGACAACTGACCGCAATATAACTTATTTGTATTGATGTTTTGTATCAAACAATAAATACTCTGTTAATAAAAAAAATCTGTTTAGACTTTCAAGATTTGACTCATGTTTACTATACATTCATCTTAAAGCATATTATTTGAAACCAGTAAGCACTTCATTTGGGCAATAGAAAGTGCTATAGTCGGATTCAAAAGTAATACTGCCGTGTTAATACAATTGGGTTTGCAGGAGTGTTGCAATATTTTGTCTGAGTAAGGCAGTACGAAAGTAGTTTTGCAATCTGCTGATATCGCTCGCGTATACCTCCAGCTGTTGAGGGACTCATATAACTTCATTTTTTTACATTTTGGTTGGCTAGGTAGCACAGAAGTTAAGCTCAAAACAGGTTACTTTCCATTATTTATTCTGTGATACAGAACCAGCTTACATAGATAATGTAATCCATCTCAAGACCTAGGTTTCAGCGCGGTATGTTATCTAAAATGAATGTAACCTCGGTCGACGTGGAGCGTTTTCTCCAAAAGTAGATTCATTTTTTATAACACGGCGCTCCGCTCGTAATACCGCGCTGGAAGCCTAGGTCTTCAGATATACTGTATATGTTATCCCATTCAAAAACTTCACTAAAATACACTCATTAATCTAATATAAACGTTGTAAAACGGTGAAATATAATGATTTCGATTCAGTAAGATTTGTATGGTAATTCGTAAATGTTTCATCGTTTTCGAACCTATGTATTCTCCTTTGATTTTATATTGCTCTTGTTTTATTCTATATTTCGATATTCCATACCCAGGGTTACAAATTTTAACCAACTCGGTTTTACCCTTACTCTCACTGGTTAATGCACCTTGCTCAATTGTTTCAACCGCTGAATAGAAATTAGAAATCTATATGTTATAGTCTTTCTCAATATGTTAGTGATAGTATTGATATCGAACAAATTGTTCGTATTTTATTAAGTTTTAAGTGTATATTGGTTCACATCGATGCACTAACGAAACTTCGGAATTTAGCTCTTGTATCCTCAAACTGTGATTGTGTTGTCTTATTTACTACCGGTGCTTTTAAATAAATGTTATTAATACAAACATTATATTGTTATGGGGAAGCACTTTACCCTATGCTCCGCATAATGGATTGACTAGACTTGTTGTTTAGATCTTTACAAGCCGCCTACGGCGACTTTGTCGCCGTTATGGAATGCTTCATATAAAACCCTCCAAAAACGTTAACCTGGAGTATTTCGGATGTATAAGAGACCAAAATTGAACGATTTTACATATGGTTGGCAGGTTTTGCTGTTAATTTGTGTTTTTCTAACC
>JAQGAV010003613.1:0-12067 GCA_034691345.1 Phasmarhabditis papillosa | reverse complement strand
ATATTAAATGATACTATTCTGTCTTTAATTGTACTTTCGGAAAAATAAACATTTTATTATTATTATTATTATTATTTCCAAGACTCTTATGGACAAACGAACAAAATACTATCATAATATCATAATGGGGATGATCTATTATCCTGAGGAAGATTGTGGCTCTGAAGCATTGTCAATCCCCTCATGTTCATAAAACACAACGCGAAAGTAAAACATTCTAAAAATACAATACTAATTATTTTTATCTTTATCTTTACATTGTTATGCCTACTTACTAATATTTTTCAGATCACTGATTTCGGTTTTGCCAAGCGAGTTAAGGGTCGTACCTGGACACTCTGCGGAACTCCCGAGTACCTAGCTCCAGAAATCATCCTCTCAAAGGTACGTGATTGGGATTCGAAATAAACAAATGTATCTGATTATGAAAACAGATGTTTGCAGTATAAACTACAGTAAACCTCTTACAGCTTGCAGTCCTACAGTAACCCATTGGCTGCTTTTAGGGTTACAACAAGGCCGTTGACTGGTGGGCTCTCGGTGTTTTAATCTATGAAATGGCCGCAGGATATCCGCCATTCTTTGCCGATCAGCCAATCCAAATCTACGAGAAAATTGTCAGCGGAAAGGTTTGTGAAGAAAATTGATAGTATTTTAAATATATGTTAAATTTAATACACATTTGGCTAATTCTTTGCTTTTTGTTTTTCTTTTGTAAGACCTAACTAACTTAGAGTTCATAGTTCATTCAAAAGACTAGATACTGTTCGTGGTAGGCAAACATCTTTGGATTTAAAGAATGTATCAACAGCTTTTGTTTCCGCGCAATATCATAGAACATAATGAAAATGAAGGCTCTTTTGAGAAAAAGGCTCACAATACACCGACTTCCCTTTCATTTTTACATAGAGTCCATCTGAAGACATAGGTTTCCAGCGCGGTATCACGAAAGGGGCGCAGTGAAATAAAAAATGAATACGCACCACGTTGACCGATTTTACATTAATTTTTTATAACATTGCGCCCCTCTTGTGATACCGGGCTGGAAACCTAGGTCTTCAGATGAAGTATACCTGGAATTTATATAGAACAGTTTTAACTTTTAAATAAACCCTAATATTTCAGGTGAAATTCCCATCTCATTTCTCGAATGAGTTGAAGGATTTGCTCAAGAATCTGTTGCAAGTGGATCTGACCAAGAGATTCGGTAACCTAAAGAACGGAGTTGCCGACATTAAGAACCACAAATGGTTCGGAAGCACCGACTGGATTGCCATCTATCAGAAAAAGGTACGGTAACGAAGTACAAAAGGTCTTGCCACGAAGACAAGGACCACCGGAAATAGCATGTTGCATGTGTTAAGTGAAGTAAATCTAACTTGTAAAGATGTAGTTTGTTTCTAAACCTTTACTAGCAGAGTGGTGTCATATATTGGAGGCGGTGTCACGAAAATTGGATTTTTAACACCGTAACTAATTTGATACTGCGGTAGCAAAGGTTTGGAATCAGACTATAGATCGTATTCGTTCTGTGCTGTGAAGTTTTCGTGTTGTGTGCCATTTTTAAAGGACTATTTTGAAGGACTGTGGCTCTCAGAACCGTAAATACCGTAATTTTAACACTCTCACTTAAGTGGACCACCCAGAACGAATACATTCGCCTATTTTCTTTAACGATTCCTTATTTCGCGGCCTATTTTCAGCAGCTTTTCTATTCTATCTCTATCATTTCAACTTTTCCGTTACTGGCGACTCAATTAATTGTTGAACTCGCGCCGGGGCGACGGCGGATGCGTATTTGCGTATTCAGCCATGCCACCGTAGCCGATAACTGCTCAAGTGGTTGCAACTGCAGAAAAAGAGTGACTGACAGAAACAATGTTCAAATACATTTGACAAAATATCAAAGAACAAATTCGTATTGTTTCTTATACATTTTTGTTTCAAAGCTACAGTAACCCGTTAATGAAATCACCACAGCACACACATTTAAAGACGCCGCGTTGAAATTGGACTATCGCGGGAACAGAATTGAGAAAAGTACTTTCTATTAAAATGTATAGTCGACAGCCGTTGTTCATTCTTAAAGGTCACTGTACTGCAGACCTTTAAAACATCCCCCAGCGGCCGTCGACCAAACCAAACTGTAGTTCATTTTATGATTTAGCCAGGTTACGCCGTGTGAGTAGCGGTGTTGAATAAATTATTGCACCTTATATAACACCCCCGCTACTACCATAATACGCTATCGGGCTAGGTTCTAAAATAGAGCTAAAAACTGTTTTCATTTCTTTCTATCGCTTGCATGTGTTTTTCTTTCTCCAGATAGTGCCGGCCTCATTCTCGAAGAATGAGCCAAATCGCCTGTTCGAGGCGCTTTATCCGCGAGTAGACGGGCCCGGAGACACACGGCATTTCGTAGAAGAAGTCAAGGAGGAGGAGCACCCTTGGATCATCAGCACCGAGAACAATTGTGCCGACACATTCGCCGAATTTTAATTTATTGTTGTGCTGTGAGTGATGGTTTGTGATAGGAGAAGCGGTGTTGAAAAATAAAGACTCAATCAAGTTACGCCAGCTCGCCAGTAGCCCTTTACCGGCACTTGCCAGAAAAAGGCGGAATCTTGCGAATTTTCAGCACTGCTTCTTTAGCATGAAGACTTTATTGCTTGTTATATGCATAGTCAGGAGTGAGAGCTAGATTTATATATGGCGTGTTTAGCAGCGGTGTTATAAAATAAAATATACAAAAATGTTTTTTTAACACCGCTGCGCAATGAAACTAGCTCCAATGACAGACTATGCTACTTGTAATGGTTCAGTTTACTTCTTTCTATTTTCCGGCACCTAATACTATGTACAATACTTTCACTATCCAAACTTACTGCATGGAGTGTCATTAAATACAAAATATACGTAAAATAGGATCCGGCCCGTGTTTTTTCGCGCCCTAACCCTAATAATCTGCTCAATTCCAGATTGAAGCTCCGTTTCTTCCCAAGTGTCGCGGCCCCGGCGATGCCTCCAACTTCGATGACTACGAGGAAGAGCCCCTACGTATCTCCGGAACCGAAAAATGTTCCAAAGAATTCGCCGAATTCTGATTTTGTTGTATGTCCGACCCGGCCCTACTGCGGTCCCGCCCATTGCGGGGCGGCTGCGGCCCGGTCGAGTCGGTTCTCCTCTACTTCTAGTTCATTTTTATCCCGTACTCTTCCATATTCTACTCCCCCTAGGTACCCTCGTAAGCCGGCCCCTACTTCTACAAAAAATATTATTATTATTATTATTTTTATTATACCGTAATCCACCACCTTTCTGCCATATGGCTAGTCAGTTAATCATTCTGACGGTAGCACAGTCTCTTTCTCGCCAAGTCGCCGCCGTCGTCCGATTCTTACCTTACGTGACTGCGTACGTGGTGAATTAACGACACGGCGGCGACCGCAATGCTAATAAATACCGTTTTAAAACCTTCTAAAGTATAAAGTTAACTATTTTCAATCAATCACAACTCCTAGGAACTTTATAAGAAGTAAGGTAAATAATGTATATGTAAGTTAATAAGAAAAGCGCCTATTTCTTGCCGACACGCACCTTCTGGCTCCGGGGGGACCTGCTC
Source organism: Phasmarhabditis papillosa (assembly GCA_034691345.1). Lineage (NCBI taxonomy): Eukaryota > Metazoa > Nematoda > Chromadorea > Rhabditida > Rhabditidae > Pellioditis > Pellioditis papillosa. Next base: position 8,445 of record JAQGAV010003613.1, on the reverse strand, counting down.
CCGGCTGTCCAGACGGGCTTCTGCCGTTTCTCTAACTTTCCTCCTGTACCCTACTTATAGCAACTAGTCATTTTTATACTCCTATTTTCGTATGTGTTCACTTTTCCGCTTCGTTTCAAGTCATTTAAGCCTAGTCCTACACGATTCTACTGACTCCTTAAGCCCCGCCCCCTAAAAGAAAGTGTCTCAATCAATCAGTACTACTTCTATGTTATTACTCCTATTCAAACGTCCCCATGTTCTTTATTATGGTTTATTCCAGAACTTAAAGCGGCGCCGCGGTGTTATAAATAGGCCGGTGGTCTCCTTCAAGTTTAAATAACACGGCGCAACCTAGCTGGGTATTTGTGAATGAACTATACTATCTATCATTATAGTTATAGAATATTTCTTACGGATTCTGCTAAGTACTTGCTACTATTTCATCGTATAGCCAATTTATAGTCACTATTCTAGTATCCGTTATGGTTTTCTAAAACCTCAATCTTTGCTGTAAAAAGTTTGTGAACAAGCGCAAGTTGCTGCTTCGGCCCTCCCCCACCGATTTTGTTTCATTTGTCAAATTTTAACTAATATTTTTCTTCTTTTTCTTCGTACTCTTGTCATCGTCGTCGTCAAATAATGTATTGTAAAGTATTTTTATTTTTATTATTATTATTATATATGTATAACCATTGATAGCTTTAATTTGAATAAGAGTCTATTTGAAAACGTGTTTGTTTTTATATAGGTGTTTGAAAAGAAAGTTTGCGAAATTATTTACAGCGGTTGCAAAAATGCGGGGCAGGCATTTGACCCGATATTTGCTTTCATCATATACGATTCTTCATTTGACGTTGCCAAACTTGACAACTCAGAAAATATTTCCACGACGATTGTAGCCTTTGGGAAATTCAACTCTTGGGGAGTAGGAAATGAACTTTCATGAGTTTTCGGAGTCAACCTTAAGTCAAAGGAATCAACAAAATTAATAGCAGCTAACATGACAAGTATGATAGTATGATAACAATACGTATAATAATTTGTTCATAGGAAGTGTTATATACATAGTACGTTAGGTTAGAGAAGTTCAAGAATCCCAGAAAAGAAAGTTCATAAAGTTAAGAATATCCTTAACATGTCTGGCTTCCCAGCGAGAAATAAACATTCGTAACGTCTACGAGAGCATTGTAGAAGAGCATTATATTTCAAAATTGGGACAAGGGAATCGGCCACTGACTAGCTCTACTTATATAACACACAACCCTATGAATAACTGATTTATATAGTGTTCCGTAAAACCAAAACCTCAGAGCTGGTTATCCGGCCGGCGCGGCCTGACTTCCAAAATTTCAGGCCAGGCCGGATTAGCTGTAAATCCGACGGACCGGCCTGTCCTCCTAAATTGTAGGCCGGGCCTGTCACCAGCTCTGAACACCTTAATGAATGCTCGAACTACTGGCAACTTCATCAGTCAGCCCCCGAATAATATTCGAACATTTTAGTAATATAGATGGATACTTCAAGCACAATGCCATATTTTCCTCACTCCTAGAACAAAAACAGTGTTCCTATTCTCGGAAATAAATAAGCAGTAACCGTGAAATGTAAGAGAGCAAGCTAATTAGCAAGTCGGACACAAATCGAATTGTTGAAGCTGCTTAGAAGCCAGTCGTTGTTGGACAAAGCAAAAGCGTTTGCGTGTTGTGTTCCCATGAGCCAAACAATCATAAAACTCAAACATTCCGATTCAAAATGGCAAGAACACTTGACTTAAAAACGGCCACTTTTAGTCGGACAAGCTGAGCGCTCGCCCACCAGTTCATCGAATCAATTTTGAAAACACTAGGCACATTAAGCCCTATAAGAATGTGTTCTCTCTCGCAAAAATCAAATGATATATTTAATTAATCCCGTGATAAATTATTCCCATGAAACACTACGATTGTACTTTAAAGTCATGGCGTCAACGTGAAAATGTGTGCGTATATATCACACTACCGTTTCCAAAATCAATTCTTCATGTAATCCTGGACGTTATGAGCAAAATAACGTTTTTTTAATTTTTTATCTATATAGTTAATGTTTTATTTTATTTCATATGATGTAGAAACCCGTAATTATAGGGCTGGGAATGAACCACTGGTGATTGGTTTCATTCTCGAATTCTACGATGGTGCTTAAGTCGGATCCGTGTGGTATAGTATGTGTACTACTTATTTATTGCTGTGTTTTATACGCCGATTATGTTGTTTCCATATGGATGATTATTCCGGTGTTTGGAGGATCGTAAGTGTTCTCGTTTTATTCACAAAATAAATTTGTTCTTTTAGGTTCTGGGGAGCGGTCCACATAACAATTTTCAATTTTTTCGTTGGTATGGCTCTTATAGCACATGCTCGTGCGATGTTCACGGATCCGGGAGTTGTGCCGATCAATAGGTTTGATTTGTTTTATTATTTTACTTATTCTATTCATTCAGTACTGTTAATCGTCGTCCTTTACTGATGACCTCTGATGATGAAAGCGACAGTGGAGCTGAGGATATGATTCTCCGACCTCGTCGCGTAAGCTCTATGATTTTCACATTATTTTTAATTTCCACTTGACTTTCTGGTCATCTTTTGTTAGAAGCTGAATCTAATATAATCGAAACTTACTTTTTAATACTGAAGTGCTATGCAGTTTGCATCCCCACATTACATTGCATTACCTACGTTTCCCCATCTTTGAATCTTATAACACTTTCCCCATCCTTGAATTTTATAACACGTCAAAAGCATTTGCCATCCGTATATTACTAATTCTTTGTTTCAAATTAGTAACTATAATTTTCAGGGTGACGAATGGACCATGTGTACTCGTTGTGAGTCGATGCGGCCTCCTCGAGCTCATCACTGTCGTGTTTGCAAGAGATGTATTCGTAAAATGGATCATCATTGTATGTTGAGGATATTATTAAATATAAAATATTTTTATTCAGGTCCTTGGGTGAATAACTGCGTTGGAGAATTCAATCAGAAGTTTTTCCTTCAATTTTTATTTTACGTCGGACTCACTTCAATGTATGCAATAGTGTAAGTAATTTTTATCTATTTTCGAAAGTTAGGTGTTGCACCTTCAACGTTCTTCATTAAATGCGCTAGTTCCTTATTAATTTGCTTATGATTAAAATCATGTGAAGGATATTTTTTATTTTATTTTATAATAACGGCAACGAATATTTTTTTGTTTCAGCATTCTCATTGTATCCTGGACGTATGACGACGAATTTGCTACCACCGGAATGAAGGGACCATTTGGCGAAAATGCTCACCATGCTAAAGTGTATGTTTCATATTGCATTGTTTTGCATCTACTATAATTACCAGTTGATACATTTGATGCCGATTAGCTGTTCACTAATTTTTCGTAAAACTGTTGCAAGCAATGTTTGATTTACCAATTCGCTACGTTACGTTATATGAATCTTATGTAATATTTCATTCTTCAGACTTCATTCTATTTTTCTGTCAATGGAAAGTGTTCTGTTTGGGATGTTCGTTCTTGCAGTTTCATGCGATCAGGTTGGCTTTTTTAAATTAGCTGCTTTAATACTGTATTGTAGCTCTCTGCCATATTTTCCGAAGAGACCACAATCGAGTCCGTTCAGCGAAGGAGTCGACAGCAATTTAAGCGGGCTCGACGTCGTACTCGCATTTCTCTGATGAAAGAAGTTTGCGGAGTCGGCTCCGTTTGTTCCTGGCTACTACCTTGTGGACCTACCATTTCGGAGAAGGAAACCTCTACAGCTCTCCGACAACTTGATCATTTTGAGGTTTAACATTGCTTGAGTTTGCATCAGTTACTGTGTGTTTTACCTCAGACATTCTGGATTCGTTCTAATTTTATTTATTTTATCACATCTATTCATCTTAACTAATATAGTCTGTTTCAAAATCCAGCTATTTCTTATTTCGGATACACTGCTTTTTAAGCAATCCCCTTCATGAAATTCCATCGGACTGGGCATTGAAACAAACTTTATAACTATATTACAGGTCATTCTCTCTAGCATGTTTATCCTCCCTTGGTGATCTGTTTTTGTATCCTATTTTCATCGATTGTGAATCTCATCACTTTTCCTATGCCTATGCCGTTGCTTCACCATCTGAACTTCCCTAGTCGTTGCTCCCTGATTTTAAGTCACGTCTTGCTGCTTTTACAGTCCTTCAAATTCATCTTTTGATTTTTCTCTACTTTGTGATAATGTGCTATTGTTTATAGTTAAATTTGACGCAAAGAGCTTATTTCTGCTCAAGGTATCGGTCTATTTAAGCATCTTATAGCTCTCTTTATTAATATAACTACTTTGTTTTCTCATTGCTTATGTGATGCTATTCTTCTTCCCAAATTTTATCTTAATTTATTGTATTTCTTGTTTTTTAACTATTGTTTTGTTTGTGTTAACTCGGGTAGTTTGGTAATGGGATAGTCGCTTGACTCTAGTTTCACTGTGTAATCATGCATAATTCCAAATAATTATTAATATACGTTTGTTTTGTACATTATACTTTAAATATGACATAAATATGTTTGTGATCATTTTTATAGATGTTCTGCCAGCCTAGCTTAAGCATAATTATAAACTTGATTGAATGGAAGGTAAACTTCATATATAGTCTTCCTGATTTTGCAAGAACTTTTAGCATATTGTTTTTCCATGCTCAAGAGCTAGTTTTACATAAATTAAGTATCCCAAGGAGCTCATTTCTTTCCCCAGGCATCTGGTTCTATGGGTTTCTTAATCTCCATATTATGTTGCGATGTTCGTATCCACTATATCCATTTTTATAGTTTATTTTACAAAGGTTTGTTGCTACCTAAAACTATGGATAAATTTCCCTTTTAGCTATTTTAAATGACGAAACGTAAATCAGGAAAAAGTAGAAAATATTCAAATAATACATGCAGAGAAGTTACAGTATATCAGAGTACTTATCGCAGGTAGGTGAATTTTATGGCAGAATCCACTGTTCACGGGCCGGCCCAAACTAAACAATTTTGCGGTCAAGACTGCGGATAAAACTGTTCTCCGGTTTATTTTGCACGAATGTTTATTTTGTTCATGAAATCACATATGTGATTGTTTCTTACAAGCGGCTCGCGGCGCCCTAAGGTATATGACACAGAGCGAAGTCAGCAGGGCAAATAGTGATAGATGCAAGGATGGCAAGGGCCGGTCCGGGCCGACCCTCTTATCAGAACTTCTAGGCCTTGGCCGGCCTGGGAATTTAGTGCATCATTCTGGGCTGAGTTTTCAGACAGCTGTAAACTTAGGTACTTCGCCGATAACTATTTCGAACACCTCATAGTGAGAATAAAAATGCATTATTTATATTTCAGTGACAACATAGATAATGACAGCTCGAGTCGATATTCCGGTAGAGATTTCTACGAAGTTCTTGGAGTCGACAAAAAGGTTAGAGCAAATTACGCAAACGAAATCGACAATCCGTGGAGAGTGGGGTCCTTCAAGAGCCTGCTCCGTAGTCCGCTCCGCATACAATCTCAGGCTGCCTTAATATCCACGAGAAGCTGTGGCCGTAGTATAGAAACGCCCGTGTGGGTGCCCGGGAATTTGAGAATTGTTGCCCGGGCACCCACTGGGCGTTTCTATACTACCGCCAGTGGCCCTAGGCATACGGGTAGTAGTCTACGGCGAATAGCTTACAAATAGATGACTGCGAATGCTGCATTAGAATGAAAACCGTATGTAGACTATATAGTCTGAACCAACAGGAATAATGGAGTGTTATTTGCGTACCTTTGGCTATTTTGACGTATATTTTGGGTTGTCCATAACCTTCTGAGCTATTTTCAACGAGATTATTTTAACACTCCATTATTACTCTTGGATCACAGGAATATATTACGCCAACTCAAAATCATAATCAGTTGTCTATGATAAAATTTAAAAGTCTTCTAGGCCACCACAGAAGAAATTAGATCAGCTTACAAGATATTGGCGAGGCGATATCATCCGGACAAAAATAGAGGAAATGCTGAGGCTAAAGCAAAGGTAAAGGAGGATGGAAACGGGAATAATCAAGAAAACCAATCTGCTAAGTCAATTACATTTGCTGTCAAGGGCGCTCTATCTATCCCTTACTCTGATCGAAAATGGTTCCAACCATCGAGCGGCAACTGGTAACAAGGTTTCAAAAGTCTTCGAAGCAGGGCTTGCAGACTTGCCTGGTTTCGTCTGAACTGAGACCCGAACTGGCCTCATCACTAGTCCCCTGTGACCGTAGTATAGTCGCCCAGGTGGTGTCCCTGGCAATAATTCGCAACTGTTCGGGACCTACCCGGGGGTTTCTATACTATGGCCACAGGCCCTGCCAGTTTGCAACCCTGCTTTGAATCATATCTTAGGTTTTAAATGGAAGTGACGTGAAGCTAGCATTATCTATAAAACATATCACATCAATCGTTCAGACAGTATAATTCAGATCTCCAGAATGGAACTATCGTGTCCTGGATTTGAATTTATTTATTTACTAATAGTTTTGGTTTCAGTTTATCGAAGTGAAGCGAGCTTCTGAGGTGCTAACGGACCCGGATACGCGAGTCATCTACGATCGTCTCGGAATGAAAGGACTAGATTTAGCCGAAGAACAGGGCGAAACCTCAACAGCTTACATGGCTAGATTCATATCAAATCCATTGTATGGGGTGAGTTACTGAAGTTGGCTACTGAAAAATTCCATAGACAACATTTTACATCTCTATGACTTTCGGCTCCCCAGACCTTACGTTCCTGATTCTGAGACGTTTTTGTTTTGTTTCTGCGAACGCCTGGATCAGAAGAGACGAGTTTTCTAGCTGGCGGCAAACTTAAAAAAAAGGTTGCGTTTAAAAATAGCCAAATTCGACAGACGGAACGCTTGAAGAGGCATGTAGTCGGACTACAAGAATTAGAGCACATTTCTGGAAAAGAGCGCTTGTATCTACGGAAAATATACAACAGTCGCATGCTTTTATTTGAAAGTAATTTGTCCGTCGACTATAGGTTTACGCTGAAATATTATTTAGTAACATTCAAGCACACTAACTGTAAGAACGAGTTAACCTCTTTGGAAGACCGGTTTGCTTACTGCACTAGCCACTTACTAAGCATATCGGGTGGTAGATATGAGATTGAACCACGGATTATTAGTACTTGCCCCAAACCGGCGCTAAACCGGCTACGTAGCGGCACTCGACAAACTCTCAAACTGCGCTACATTCCAACAATGGTAGGAATTTGGGTCAGGTTTAGGTCCGGATAACATTATTTCAAGTCCTATTATCAACACCAAAGTTCTGACCTTATAACTAATGATTTTAAGAACTGTACACCTTTAGGGAGAATTCAACGGGCCAGCCGTTTCCCAACCCTAGACACAGACGATCCAAATACTGTTGTTCGTTGTACTGAAGGAGACACATCGGTTCGCCCCGCGCCCCAATTCAACACCAAATTTTGTCCGAAATCCTAATATTCTAGAACAAAACTTAGACTCTGGGTGCCAAAGCCCATGTTTTATAGATATAAATCATCCATAGATCGTTAGATATATAGATATTCTATGGAAAATAGTCTTAGGCACCGAGAGTACAGCTGTTGAATTGGGGCGTGGGGCGAACCGAGGTGTCTCCTTTAGTACTAACCTGTTTTTAGACTTTTATCCATTCATCCCTAACTCTACTTGTTTTAGTGTCTAATAGCCTTTGCTTCTCTGGTTACCTGCTGTTGCTGTTGTGGATGTTGTTGTCTTTGTTGTTGCTGTTGCGGTACTCTACACAATCGAAAGGACATGAACCCAACCATTATTGTAAGTCATACAATAATTCTAGCGGAGCAGCGACCTAAACTTCAATCTAGTTTTGCCCCATGGGGTTTCGGCTTTATCACTCCTAACATTTTATCCAACATACCGTGGAAAATGCATATTGATCTGAAAAGTTTTGAAAATAAATAGAAGACCAGAATAAGATAGTCGAAATCCCCGTTTTCGTACCAGTTACGGTACAACTTTTATAATGGAGAGTCCGAATGAAAAGCCGCCAGAAGAAAAGTGCGGGTCCGGCCTGGGCCAGCCCGGGCCGGGCTTAGAAAATTTGGGTCTGCGGGCCGGCCTGTGACGTCATATTGGTTACCAAAATCTTTATCAAACATTATAAAACATTTACTTCTGCTCAATTTTGGCATGACGGTTAAACCAAGGGGACCCAAGCAGGGGCCTCGCCTCGCCAGGCCCAATTATTTTAAGTTGCAAGCCGGCCTTTACGCAGCCCTGACAGCAGGCTGGCGGATGGCCGGCCAGTGTTTCTATGGCCGTGGCCGGCCAGAGTTTTCGGCCATGGTCGGCCATAAATCTGTTGGAATCGAGCCAAAATAATTTATCTGCGTTTTTTAACACTTTTCAGTTGGAATAAAGGTGC
>JAQGAV010003612.1:0-12072 GCA_034691345.1 Phasmarhabditis papillosa | reverse complement strand
AGCAAAATTGCTCTTTCCCTTATAAAGCCGGTTATAGCGGCACGTTAACTACAAATGGCGCTTGCAGTCTAGGTTTTGAAACCGATTATATATGTGGAGAAGTTCATCTTTAACTTTTTGTGAGTAATAATCTTAGGGGCGGTAATTTCTCGGACCGTCGCTCGGGCCAGAACCTGGACCGACTGAAAAATTAACTTTTTTTATCAATTTGTTAGCTATTCTTCAGATTGTTCCTAACAATTCGAAGATTTTCTGCCCAAGCCCTGGCCGGCTTGGGACCTAAAGACAATTGAAAATACTTGTTCTAAGCCTACAAACGTAGGTCTTGCAACGATTTATACCGTACCTGAACATCTGGATCGAGTTCTTTAAGCGCTGTGGCCGTAGATAGTCCGATAACACCTTCGCCAACTATAGCAATACGTTTGTCGCTACCAGCAATAGCTGAAATACTAAAAATTAGCTACACAAAAGTTTGTGTAATAGTTGTAATAGTTAAAACTAAGGCAGGAATAAATGAGGTTTACTGAAAATTCGAATCAGTTATCCTAGCCAGTGGTGGCAAAAGGGGGGGGGGGCGGACCGGAGGTTAAAAAGTGAAAATGTCGGCCCGGTATCAGGCTGGCCCGAACCACCCTTGATCCTAGCCGACTGAAAATGGGTAACAAGAACGGAACCGCAGCATCCGATGCATTTTCAACAACCATTTAAAGTTCTCTCAAAATTAGTAAAATTATGCTCTAGTCCTTTGCAATGGAGCGCTGTTACTAAGAGGTAATATACTGAAACCCAAACAGCTTAGCGCTCCAGCGCAACATTGGCAGTCCTTTACGTGCAAGCAAGTTGTCCGTCGTGAAGATTAGTTTTATTTTATATAAACAACTTGTTTAATTTCTGCATCCCGAGAATATAAGTTATTGAACTAACCATATTGTAACGCGCATGCTAGTATGAACAGGCGACCTAGCATACCTAAAATTCGAAGTTTAAAACAAAAGGCTCAACATTTGTAAAAGATTATGACAGTGTCAGTTCTAAAACTTAAATGAATAAATTAATAATAATAAGTTTTTTATTCTTATTTTACGAAACACGAGATCACATATATTTGGTGGATGAAGTGAGACAAAGGGACCCTAGGGAGCCAGAACTCCATTTCACAGCACCTTTTGTTTGCTAAATTGTTTAAAATATCCGAAGAAATAACTGATTTATACTTTTCGGAATTTCACGGGCCGGCCGGGACGGGGCCGAACATTGGAGAAACGGGCCGTTCTTTTCCCAGCCCTGAACGTCCATACTACGGGAGTATGCTGTACGAATAGGGTTTCGAGATGATCATTAATTTGAAGTATAGTTCGTACCAAAAGCTATGTTTCTAGCCACAGTATCACAAGAGATGCGGTGTTAGATGAAAATGAATGGACTTTTGAAGAAAATTCCCAGATTCGTTCACATTTTCATTCATTTTTATCTATAGTCGACGGATGAATCGTTTGCAGGGGTGTACTGTAGAATTTAGAAAGAGCGCGGAAATCGAAAGAAAATATACAAGCAACCGATATAATTGTGCGCGATAATAGACCTTTAAACTACATAAAATTTATCCGTAGACTATAACACTACCGCTCTATAGGAACATAGCTCTTATAACATACATTAGTTTGAGATAACATAGTTGGATACATAGCTCTTGATAAGTTATGCAAAGAAAATTGTTTATGCACATACCTGCAAACTAATAAAGTATTTATATTAAACTAATCAAGTAGTAATAAGTTGCGCCAGATTAATTTCTAGTATTGTGATAAACATGCGCGCGCACTATACGAATACGTGATCTAACGAAATACGAATCGACACGTACAATATAGATTGATTCAAGAGGAATAATGGAGAGTCACTTGCTTATTTTTATACAATAATATGTGCTAATGATACAGTCTGCACCCAGAGTAATGATGGAGTGTAAAGAATTCAACGCTCGTCTGAGCACCGTTTGCGAGCCGGCACCGCGCTAGCATCTGGCGGCCGCTCCCCGATTAATATTGTACTTTGCAAGTGCGCGCGTGCAATTTGTCCTGCAGGTGCGGTGTTAAAAATCTTATAAATACGTAAGGGACACTCCACTCTTAATCTCGGCGCTGACTATATACATGATAAAAGACTTGGGTAATGATTCGTAGAAAAGTGGTCCCCAATATTTAAACAAAACGATTTTGTAAAACAAGTTTTTTGGTCTCTTTGTTGCCGGTTACCAGTTTCATTTTCTCTCCAAATTCAACCAAAAATAGAGCCGACCCGGCAAGGAGTGGCAAAAAATGAACCTATTACACCAAAATAGAAGAATAGAAGATAACAGAAGAAGATGGAGATATTTTAAAATAGAAGATATATATTTCATCACTCAATTTCGAAAAGAAGTTCTTGGAATTAAATTACCCTTCATACTAGCACCCGGGCGTTTCTATACTACGGCCACTGGCGGCGTGCCAACAGAAGGTTTTGGCACACTGCCCAATGGGACAAAATACGTGGCCTGGATACTCCGGGAGCTGTATATTCACAAATACTCTAGTCTATAAACACAGCATATAAAAATAACCAATTGTCTGAACAAGTACAAGCAAACATTCTGATATATGAAAATAACATAAAATAAACAAACAATTGTTCAAATACCCCGGATCTATGGACTATACTCTACTGAACTACAAATTTAGTGTAGAAAACGTTATAACCAGAGCTGGTTATCCGGCCGGCCCGGCCTGGGTTTCAAAATTTCAGGCCGCGGTTTCCAGCAGCCTTTTGTACCCTTGAGCTGGTTATCCGGCCGGCCCCGCCCGGCCTGGGTTTCAAAATTTATTGCTGCGGTGCTCAATATGGTCAAACGACTTCGGGAAAGCTAAGATTCCAAAGCAACAAACGAGGGAGCAGTGGTGTTATAGAAAAATGAATGAAAAATCTATCAATCAAAAGCATTTTCTTCAAAAGTACATTCAGTTTAATGTATAGTCAGCGCCAAGAGTAATAATGGAGTGTCGCTTGCGTATTTATAACATTTTTAACACCGCATCTACAGGCAATTTGCACGCGCGTACTTGCAAAGAACAATATTTAACGGAGAGTAGCCGCCAGATGCTGGCGCTCGCAAAAGGGACTAAGACGAGTGTTGAATTCTTTACACTCCATCATTACTCTAGGCGATGATTATATATTGTACGTGTCGATTCATATTTCGTTATATCACGTATTCGTATAGTGCGCGCGCATGTTTATTACTAGAAAATAAACTTATTAGTACTTGATTAGTTTAATTTATATATTTATATAAATACTTTATTAGTTACTCTTGGCGCTGACTATATAAGATGACGAAACTTCAGTACAACTATGTTGAGAGGAGACTTCGGAAACTCAGCTTCTACTAGACTTTGAAGCCCCCCGAACAAAGCTCACAAACCAGTTGCGCGTCAACAAAAGCAACCTTAACAAAAGCGCAAATAAAAAGTTGCGCCGTGTTTTATTAACCGGGTTGGCGGTGTTATATAATAATAAGCAGTGATATTAATAATACAAGAACACAATTGGTCGACCATGACATATAAAAGAAAAGAAAATGATAACCACTCTGACTGAAATTGGATATTTGATCAAGGACGACCCTGTCGGGTGAAGAAGTTACAAAACAGCCGAGCAGAGTGCAAACGGACAGGTCTGATTTGCATCCGGCTGGTCTTGGGCCGGGCCCGCATTATCCAAAAGATAACTGGAGGGTTTGACCTACCAGCATGTCCAGAGCTGGTTATCCGGCCGGCCCGGCCTGCCCTCTAAAATTTCAGGCCGGCCCGGATTACCTGTATATCCGATCGGAGCGGCCCGGGCCGGTTTCCAAAATTTCAGGCCGGGCTGGATAACCAGCTATGGGCATGTCTAAACAATGGCCAAGCATAAGATTCACCAATTCATTATAAACAGTTAGGATAATCTTTTAGGTTTAAACAAAGACCGAGGTTATAGAGATGGCATCTGGCGAATAGCGAGTTTTCCTGCCAGAAGAAGCCAAAGTTACAAGAAAAGCTTTCTAACGTTCAATAAGTTGATTGATAACTTTTCTTTGAATTTAAAAAGTACACTTACAGACCATAGGTGGCTATCCGGCCCGGCCTGATATTTTTGGTCCCAAGCCGGGTCGGGCCGGGATGTCAAAAGTAGGCCGCGCCGAGCCTGGGTAGGCCTATTTCAAGGCGGATCCTGGTTTTTCAGGAATTAATAAGCAATGCGGCCTGGCCTGATAATTTTGGGCATTGACCGGGCCGGGCCGGCCGGATAACCTCCTCTGTTATAAAACTTCATAAGAAAAGTTTATAAAAGACTAACGATAAGGCATATTCAAAACTAGTCCATTATTTTTGAATATAATGATTTGGTTGCAATAAATTTGCTAGTGAATACGTTAATAGAAAACGTTTAAATACAGTTTCTCCGACAGACAAAATAAAAGTCACTTGATTGCGCTCGAATTCAAAGAATTCTGGAGTGTTTAGACTACATTAAAAGTGGCTCGGCCCGGCCAAATGATGAGCATCGGTGGGCACGCCATAAGGTGTTCTTTCTTGTTTGAGAAATTCAACTTTTTTATAAAAATCTTTGTATTAATCTATATAAATCTATAATAAATGTATAATGATGTGTACAACACTACATCTAATTTATTTTTCTTAAATAGTTAATTTATATTTGTGAAAGTAACAAATAAATTGAGCAATCAGACCTTTAATGTGCATATCGTTTGTATAGCGACTGTATCCCCTTCTAGTAAAATGTATGACTGACAGTATTCATTCAGACCTGGTCATTTACTAAACGAGATTGAATCATTAAATAGCCCAATTGACAGCCCATATAAACAAATAACAACAAATAATATGTATAATATTTATTATTGCTAGCATTTAAGCAGTGGCCGATAGGGGAATAGTGATGGTTCCAGCTGGAGCGGCAGCAATGGCTCCAAAGGCAGCGGTGGCATCGGCGGCGTCGGCTGGGGCAGGTCCGAATTGGATGACCAGCTTATCCTCCTTAGGGGCTCCAGCAAGACGGGTTATCTCAAGGGGGATCGAGGCTCCTGGCTCCACAAATCCGAAAACTGGCTTGATACGATACTCGTTGTTGTTTGAGGATTTGACCTGAAATGAAATTGTGGAAATAATTGTACAAAGTATTTGAATTCAGTCTGTATTTATCCAAATTCAAAATTATGACTGGAAAATTATTAGACATAGTTTCTTGGTACATGGTTTCGGCAAGTCTACAGAATCTGTTCAAAAAATATAGTATATGTCAAGACCTAGGTTTCCAGCGCGGTATCACCAGGGGCGGTGTTATGATAAACGAATGTACTTTAGGAGAGAACACTCCACGTCAACCGATTTCACATTGATTTTAATAACTTTGCGCCCCGCTTATGATACCGCGTGGAAACCTAGGTCTTGAGATGGACTATACTCATCGATAACGAAAAATTAATGAAACTAGACCTCTCCAGGAAGGTCAAGATCTTTGAAAAAACATTGGTTCAATTGTTTTTCCTTCATTTCGATGCTCAGCCCGAATCCCAATGAGCGATATTATTGATCAAACTCTCCCTAAGTGCAATTGACACTGTCCGAACATACCTTAAATACGAGCTTCTCGGCTCCGGAATTGGCCAGCTGGTGGGTGGAGTTACCTCCGGCAGCGGGGACGGTGCAGGCAGCAGGATCGGCAGCGAGAGACATAATCCTTAGAAGTTCGGAGAAAACTTTTGTTATTAGCTCGGATAGGTCTGCTTATAAAGATTATATTTAGCAAATTCTCTTAGAATAGTACAGAATACATAGAATATGAGAGAATGGATATTATGAGAAGAAAACAATTAGGATGGTTTGGAGAAAATGGGAGGCTGAAAACTATCACCAGGGAAGGGAGCGGGTCGGCCTGGGAAATGCTGCCCCTGACTATCTCCTAACGATAAGTATTCCGATGAAATAATGACGAAAAATGATATTTAATCTTTTATAGTGTTTGCTTTTGCTTAACAATTGTTTCTAACGTTTATATTTATAATTCTACACAACTTATTATATTATTGTTAATTTGGTTGTCGAGGTCATAGATAGATCCCTTTACGGCTGAAATAGTGAGTTAGCCTATGGCCAAACTAAGTTGAGACCTTCCCCTGGTCAGAAGATTCCGTAATGAATTGCCAAAACCAGAGGTGGTTATCCGGTCGGCCCGGCCTGACCTCCAAAATTTCAGACCGGGCCGGGCCGGGTAAGGTTCGGCCTTGCAGTCAGCCATCTGTTTCCAATAAGGTAAATTATGAACATTTACTATGGAGCGATAGGTCGCGGGTTCGAATCCACCCGGAACCATTATGTTTTGTTATTTTTCTATAGGTTCCTTGAGCTCAGAAATGGCTAATTCAAAAAAAAAAAAATTCTAATATATCCAAAATTTGCTTATTTATTCCTTTAAAAACGGGATCCTGAAGAAAAACCGGCCTTACCCGGCCCGGCCCGGCCCGGCCCGGCCTGACCTCCAAAATTTCAGGCCGGGCCGGATAACCAGTTCTGGCCAAAACCCTATCTCGATTAAGTGTAATATTATTGCGTCAAACGAGTTTTTAAGAGATTGTTCGATTCAGAAATGGGCCCACCCCGTGTTGCATAGAAACGACCGGGTGTTTACCCGGTCGTTTCTATGCAACACGGGGTGGGCCCATTTCCGCAACTGCTCGGGCAGCTAAAAACTGCCCGGGCGTTTTTATACTACGGCCACTGGTCACAGGAAATTTATCATCTTATATTGTAATTACACAAATCGATAAAATAGAGGTTTGTAGGTTCCCCAGAAGAAAGATAGTTAACCAATTGGCCAGGGGAGGCTTTCTAATATTATTACAAAAAGAAATATTGAATTTAAGTAATAAATGCTTATAACTAGGGAGTTTCATTCGCCTTAGTTATTGCAAATTTGTTGTCGTCAGTAAACCGTACAAGCTGGCTTGCGAATAACTAACTTTAATCACTTTAAAGATAGAAATGTTTTGAAACGATTTTTACCGGCTTTCTTGCGGATGACCGCAGACTCGGAGCTTGTTATCGGACCAATCGCTAAACAAGCTGATTCACACTATATTCAGTACGTTCTTCTGATCCTAGTAATGTATTTGGAGGTTGAAAATATTGATTTTGAGCCAAGTTATGCCCTGCCCTATAAACCATTGCACGGTCCCCATTTTTTTGTAAATATGTGCAATTCAGTGCTTAATACTACAGTGTTGTTAGTTGTGTATTAAGTCAACTTTTTAATATATATATTAGTTGTTTAATTGTAAATATTCTCTTTTTTTCAAGAAAAATAAAGTTTTTGCCATAGAAATCCGTTCTTTTTACTTAATTTATGGGTTTTTGACCTCAATCTACTGCAAGCGTGTTGCTAAGTGAGCTCGTACGGCTAAATATCCAAAAACTGACTCACAAACTCACATACTAAAAATGCCATAACTTTGCAAAAAAATAATATTTTTTCAATCTTAAAATTAATTTGGAATCGGTAGCTCATCTGCTATTGAAAAAAGTAAAAATTAAAAAAAATGGTTAAGATTTGGCCAAAATCGGTTTTTGAATGAAACTCCCTACTTATAACATGCAAAATATATGATTCAGACAATCAATTATCGATTTCTTTCAAAACAATAATTTGTGTTAGATGCTATATCCATTTTCATATCTAACAAGAATACAAGTTTATCTTCTAATCATCCTAAATAGCATTCAGTTCCCATGCATTGTCGATTACATATTCTTTGTAAAAGGTTAGTTTATGGTCTTAGGAATAGTGAATTAATTAAGAATATAGATCAACGACAATATTTTGTTTCGATAAATTATATGATTCGCTAATTTTGGAATAATAAGATAGATCTGTGATTTGTATTGAAGAATAATCTTGAAAAAACTAAATACTATACATTTGGCATATTTCAAACCTTTTGTGATTAATATTCATTAATATTCATATAACTAAAAGACAAACCAACATTTTTTAATATAAAATTTAAGGGAATGGCGACAGCAAAACGTCCTCTGTTCTTCAGTCTTCTTTTTTGTCTACTGTTAGGTATGCATTATATGGGGGCTGAGTTTTCACCTTTTCTTTCACATGTTGCCAAGTTCTTGACAGAAAAATAAGTTAAACCTTTATAAACGTAGTTTTGAAAGATTTGTCTCGTGGAGGAATTGAACCTGCGACTTTCGCGAGCAAAAAAAACTAACAATTCGTCCATGACCTAATAACTGTATGCTCGCCAAGTTTAGACCAGAAATTATAAACTAAATTCACTAAATTCACATTTGAAGTCTGCAAACCAGTGGTTATTTTTAAATAACTATAGGTAAACATTTCAGCCAACTGCGTTCAAAGTAAAAGTTGCTTTTTAAATACATGTCTGAAGGAAGAGTTCTGTGAGTTTTCGGAACCGACACAAACTGATGATGGATGTCGATTTGTGCTAGCTCTAGATGAGAACTGTTCCTTCAAAGGAGCGATGGGAGGCCCATATAACCAGACTGTAGAATTTTTAGAGGTGAAGTATTCTATGACGCATAATTTGTATTTTAAAGGATAATATTAAAATAACTCACAATTTATTACTGCAGGTTCTTTCCAACAACCCATCCAAAAATTTGAGCAATTTTAACATTGTTGGATATACATCAGCTGGCCTTGAAACACTTCCGGAAACTATTGTAAGTTTTAATAAAAAAAGTTAACAAAAGATGTTCTCAATGCGAAGGTAAATTGTGTAGGCAGATATTTATATTTTTCAGATTTCCAATAATGCCGAAGAATCTATTCTATGGTCATGGGATAATAGTTTTGCTAACAATTCTCGATGCATTGATGAAATTAACAAGATATTATGTAAGTTCATTAAGGTTATTATTGTGACAGTTGTTACAGAAAAAGTTTGTTTATATAAATATATACTATTTTCAGGCATTATACTGACTGATCCGGATCCGGCTGAGAATCCTTCTCCCCTAAACAAGACAATGTGTCCGGATCCAACTACAACAACAATGGTCTCAACCACAACAGTTCTAGAAACTACTAAAGGCCGTACTGTGTTTACAAATGAAGCCGTGTCTGATGCTCCTGCTAAGAATGAAGCTACTTTAGTTGATGAAACCACGCATAGTTCTGGAACAAATGCCAGAACAAATACTATAATTCTGTGTGCCTATGTAATTGTATTACTAAATGTATAAACGTTGTTGAGGTATCTAACTCTTTATGTCGACATTGGAATACATATAACAAATACTGTTCAAATCAAATCCAATCTGAATCTGTTCAAGAGTTGAAAATTTGCGTATATTGTTGTTTTTAGGAATCAGAAAAGCAAAACACTCAATTATTACTCTTGAATCAGTTTATAATAAAGCTGTGATTCCTTTACTAATTATGCCCTCTTCGCTAAATTGAAAAGTGTCATTGTTTTTGAACTTTGTTAAATGTAATAAATAAATATAAGGATTTCAAATTTATAACTAAATAAAATCCGGTTTTTAATAGAATAAACAGTCATTTCAGACCAGATTCAAATAATTTAACTTATTCATCTCAAAGTTTTGCATAGTTGGAGATTTGTTTTAGACTATTTCCTATTCTCAGATATAATATCCCATCCCAGAATATTGTCTCAACCAATTGGATTCATCCCATGAGAATATCTTCTCAGAAGCTCAAATCTCAGTTTTAAGTTCAGTTCCAAACCTTGTTCTCATTGCTTAAAATAGCATATATACATACCCAAATAGAAGATAAATCATCGATTGAATATAATGATGTCTACAAGTATTCTTCTCTTCTATGGCACACTGATTTTGCTGTTATCAGGTATGTCGCAACTGCTACAGTTGTATTGTACGGATAAAGCTACGGTAAAATTGACCCGATCCCTAGCAGGCGTGGCCGGGCAGACCGCCCCCACTGTCTGGTCCCGATAAAATCAAGCTGAATTCTTTATCGCCCAATTTGATGTTACCCATTTACGATAAAAAATGGATTCAAATTACTTGAACCACAATAATTATACATTTAATTATTTAAGTAATAATAATTTTATCGGGTCAAATTAGCAGACCAACTAATGCTACCACTATTTAGCTTATCCGCAAGACTGTTTTATATTGTATTTGTGATTTCAGCTCTGGGCACTCATTGTCTGCCATGTTTTTCAAGCATTTGTTCGAAAGAAGAATTATGCCCTTTTACCAAATCAGAGAAGAAGACAACTAATGAATGTCGTTTTGTGCTAGCATTGGATGAGAACTGTAGTTTCAAAGGCGCGATGGGTGGCTCCCTCAACGAAACTGAAATCTACTTGAAGGTAAATTATTCAGTGCCTTCAGAATTTTTTTCAGTAGAAAGCATAATATGAACCTAGCCTATATATTATTAATATTACAGGGTCTGAGCGGTCTGAACTCTTCCGAGCCTTTGAATGTTGTCCGATATGGAACCTATGTAAAAAGTGTGTCACCGGCCCACATCGTAAGTCTATGTCCTGAATACGAAACTAGGCTGTAACAATAAAACAGGAACAATTCAAGCAATAATTTCTATTTTTTAGGTCTCTGATAATACCGTTCATATTCAATCCTTGAAATGGAAATTGGTTGATCATGTTGCTGTTATGTCTGGTTGCGCAGATCAGTCTACACAGATATTATGTAAATTTTTCAACAATGTGATAATCTATTCCAAAAAAGTTAGCTGATGTACAATGTGAATTTCAGGCACTCTTCTGGCTAATCCAAGACAATATCCTGTGAACAAGACCATGTGTCCGGATCCTACTACAACTACAATGGTCCCCAGCTCGACAGTTGTCAGAACTACTGTCTTTCTCAGAGGCCACCGACTTGCTCAGACGGTCACTGATTCAGAAATCTACTTTGCCAGGACTACTTCTGGAACCTTGGAGTTCACGACCTCCGAAGAATCGGATGTTGGGTTAGTTAAAGAGAGAAATCAACCAATATTGTGCAGTCCGTATATTGCCTGCAATACACCTGCAACATACCTGCAACATACCTGAACATACCTGCAACATAGCAGCAATATATCTGCAATATATCTGCAATATATCTGCAATGTCACTACCTAATGTCCTACGACATACCTATTGTCACTGGCAGGAGTCGGAATTTCTCGACCTGCCTGGGCTGACCTCTGCCTTGTCCATGAGCTAATTTTGTGGAAGTGGGCCCGGCCCGCCTTTCTCGCCCTTTGTCCAAAGAGATTTTAAATCTGAAATATTGGATTCTTATTATAAAACTAATTGTTCTAAATGTAAACTACATTTAATAATTAAATTACTTTAGGATTCCGATATGGGCTTATGCTGTTGGAGTCGTTCTGTTCCTCCTGGTTATTGCTGGATGTGTTCTTGGTTATTTTGCCTGGAAGCGGAAATGGTTCCAGAAGAAGGCGAAACCAGGTTAGCACTTCAATTCGGAGACAGACATATGGCAATCTTATTAGTTTGTTTATTACGAATTATAATAATAATAATAGCTAAAATATCTAATTTTACAATTTCAGCCCCACCGAAGAAAGCTGAAGGAAAGGTC
This sequence comes from Phasmarhabditis papillosa, assembly GCA_034691345.1. Taxonomy (NCBI): domain Eukaryota; kingdom Metazoa; phylum Nematoda; class Chromadorea; order Rhabditida; family Rhabditidae; genus Pellioditis; species Pellioditis papillosa. The sequence goes on along the minus strand of JAQGAV010003612.1, from coordinate 385 downwards.
ATTCTGCGCCCACATAACGAGTTCCCGGATCTGATGCCGGACTCGGTATGGAAGCAAATGGGTCCACTTCGCATGCTCAAGAACCAGAAGGGGCCACTCGTAAGTTCAATAAAAAGTTGTAAGTACCAATATCCTACTTTATAGGTTCACAAACTTGATGGTGTGAAGTCCGAGCCGTTGAAAGGACCGATCCAATTTGATTATGCCAATATGGAAATATACGACATAGGAGAAGGAGTTGAAATTCTGACGGTGAGTAAATATAAAATTCAATCTTTCTATTAGCCACTAGTACTATTGAAAAGTAATTCCAGTTCATAATAAATTGTTTCTTTACAGGGTGAAAGCAGTACGCTCTCTCTTGGTCCCCTTCCAAAATCAGATA
>JAQGAV010003611.1:0-12074 GCA_034691345.1 Phasmarhabditis papillosa | reverse complement strand
ATTTATTATCTATCAACATATTGATTTATATACTAATATTACTCCTTTGCATTCACCCATTTTCTTACTTTTATTATAATATTTTTTTAGGAACTTGCCCAGTTGGCAGTTTAAAACTAAAGTACGCAACCCGCGGTGTGAAATATTAATTATTCATTAAAATAAAACATACCTTTATTCTATTCTTTTTACAAGCAATATGGAGTGGTGTAAATCCATTCAACGCTCTAGCGTTAGGGTCAGCATTTCTATCCAATAACAGTTTTGCTACTTTAACGTGTCCGCAGTGAGCTGCCACATGAAGAGGTGTTAAATAATCAACGGTGACGTCATCTACGGGGGCGCGGTGGTACAAAAGGATTCTGGCGGAGTCTACGTGGTCTCCCTGAGCGGCCATGTGAAGTGGGGCGAGGCCATTCTGGAAGAAAATAAGGTTATATGGAAGTTTCTCTAGTTTAAGATTGAACCCGAAGATTCTACTTTTAAGATTAATATCATCTTTTCAATGTTTTTGAAAGTCGGAATATGAATTACAACGCTAAATATCACTTGATATGGTAGAAACCTTCATTAAGAGTTAGGTTTCTAGCTCGGTATCCTGGTTAGCAGCGATTTATATAAAAAAGAATGGAAATTGATGGATTCGGAATCTTTTCTTTAAAAGTGCATTCATTTCCATTTAAGACTGCTTCTTTCCAGAATACTCCGCTAAAAGCTAACTCTAGCTACATATAGTCGGGTTCAAAACGAATAATGGAGAGTAGACATTATTCACAAGAAAAATTATTTTCTACACTCCATTATTCGTTTTGAATAAGACTATACTATAGTTAAATATTTAGTTTTCGTACCTTAGTCTTGGCTGATATCGGTGCTCCTTTCTCCAGTAACATATCTACTACTTGATCATGTCCACTTCTGCTTGCACAATGGAGCGGTGTTAAAAGATCTCTAGTTCTACTGTCTATTAATGCATTATTCTGTAGAAGAAGCTGTACCATATTGGTTCGACCCCATTTTGTAGCCACGTGAAGGGGACTAAAAAAGTAAAGTTAGCAATTTGCCATTTACCGGAATTTTGCCAATTTTCAGCCTGAACGAGGCTCAAGGCAAAGATTTTACGAGCGGTCTATAGTCCGATTCAAAAGTAATAACGGAGGGTTAAAAAAGAATTTCGTTGAAACTGGCTCTGAAAGTATTCGAACAATGAAAATATACGCCATATTACATAAAAATACGAAAGTTTAATTATTACTCTTGAATCGGACTATAGGTCATTTTTGAAGTAATTTCAACACCTAGTATCTTCAAAAACTAGACCTTGCACAGCTAAAACTCATGTCTACAGTAACCTGTTAGACCTTTATTTTACTTTATTCCTATTTTAATATTTATATATTTATATTGCTTTCTTTTCTCGCAGTTTCTCTCTTTGTATGTAATATATTGCTCTCTACGGAATTGCCTTTGACATCGTTAAATTCAGTCGCAACCACCGCGCTCCAATGCCAATTCTGTCAATTCTTTGTTGGACCAACACAAATTCAATGCTGCTAACATTTTGGAAGTATGCCAAGAGTCCCCACGGCCCCCCAGATCAATAACCCCAACTTAGTAAAGGAGAAAAGTGTCTGCGCTTATATAAAATGTATTTATATTTATATTTAACTAAAATAAGGCATTGGGTGGTCCGTGTCCGGCTGGCGCAGATGGTCCATTATTAATTATATATTTGCCCTATTTGTCTATTATTTGTAACACAAAAGAACAATTAGACAATTATATTTGTATAGATTTTATAAGAACAAAATAAGGATTCCCAGAATTTCAGGACACTGTAGCCGCCGGTTTCAAATGTATTGTTAGGTTGTTAGTCCTTAACAGTGGAAGTGGCGGTGTTAAAAATTAAATTATAAAACGATTCGTACAAGAAAAGTCTGCCAGAATTGTATGCACCCCGCAGGCAAGAATCTCGGTAATAATGTTTACGCAACTCTCAGAAAACGGAACCATTTTAAACTGAGCGTTTTGCAATAGTCTTCTTAATAGTTGCGTTTTCTAGGAGTAAATACGAAGTCTACGTAATTCATAGTAGCGGTGTTAAAATCCCCTGCGCCATATCAATACATTCTTTTTTGAACTGCCAGGGTCGGCCCGGGCCCGGCCAGTGGGCCGACTAACAATTGAGTAGTAACAATAAATGTACCTTATATTATGTCTTGCTTGATAATTGACATTGGCTCCTTTCTCCAATAACAACTGCGCTACATTCTCATTACCGTAGTGAGCTGCGATATGAAGCGGAGTAAAACCGGATTTAGACGTCACGTCAGCATTGTGCTCATTCTGAAATGGAGGAGATAAATTTGCAAAAGTATTGCACCGCGGTGGAATTGAACCCGGCCAGCCATGTAAAAGTCCACTGCTTTACCGACTGCGCTACCGATCAACTGTAGAAATTTAATAAAACCTTAGTTTTCTCTCTGAACAAACCCGCTTTGACAGTATTACTGTATTGATTCTGCGAAACGACTTATTCAAATAGAAAATGTTGGTTGGCGGAATTGTTTAAACACATTGAAATTTCACACGCAAACAATGCAGACTGTCTGTTAAATGCAGTGTGGCAGCGGAGTTTAGGCTGTTAAACACCGGGTAGAAACATTTTCAAAAAATATTAAAATTATAACTACCTGTAGAAGGAGTGTGGCTGCTTTGGTGTCGTCTTTCTTGGCGGCAATGTGAAGAGCCGGAAGATGAACCTAGAAAGATACTGTATTTATAGGGTTACGGTAGTATCTATAGGGTTACTGTAGTATCTATAAGGGTTACGATGGTATCTATAGCGATTTATTACCGTTCATAATTTATATAATTAACAAAGAATGAATAAAATGAGTCGTTAAACTCCTACCTTTGTCTTTGGATCATTCTCCAGCAGAACCTTGACAACTCGGTCATGTCCTTGTTGAAGTGCTACAGCTAGTGGAGTAAAACCATCCTGTAAAGAAAATAGGGTTACTGTAACTTAAAACATTAGCTATGTTCTGTAAAACTCGATAGAATTCCATTGAAAACTTAAAAATCCCTCAATATTGTTGTTCAAATTTCAGAAACTCTCCTTCAAATTGGCAGTTTTGAGCCTTATTCTCAGAGATCAGGTTACATTTTCACACCAATCATTAAACGTCTCGTCTTTCGCCTATAAGCTAGGCGCCTACTTCAAACTTTCAAACTGAACTTTCTTTTTGCGCCGCGTCGCTACAGTACCCCTCTTCGCTGCGGGACACTAGATTCTTTCTCTGAGTATCTGGCTCTCAGCCACTAGAAACTCTTTTATATCTCATATTCTGCCGTTGTAATGGCCCTCATAAAACAAAGCCAAGTCGGCCCTAAAAGCATTTTAAACCCATTCACACTTGCGAGTACTACTACAGCACGCTTAGCTTAGTTTAGCTTAAGCGTTAGCTCGAAAACAGGAAACTCCGCCCCCCGGGGAGAGGCAAATTGGCCTGGCCGAGATAGGATAAGGCGTAAATTACAGAAAACAGTTAGTTAATAAAACGAAATGTTAGACAATCCTAATAAATGTATGGTTTCCAGACATACAGTTTGTATTAAGAGCTAAGCTTCACCCCAGTATCTTGAGGAACAGCGGTTACAAAAATATGAATGCAAAATTGGTGGACTGAGAGCCTTGTCTTCAAAAGTATATTCATTTTCATCCACCACCTCTGTTCCCCAGGATACTGTGCTGCAAAACTAGCTGTTGCACATACAACACCACACTATATTTCTAAGTTTCGAGATAAACTAAGACGTCTCTAACCCAACTAGGATCATAATGATCATTTCCATTACTCCATAGCCCTTGATAAGTAAGACTAAGTTTCATACCTCAGTTGATAGTTCCTGTTTTGCTCCATGTTGTAGTAGATAGTTAACAACATCTTCATGATTCTCTTGTGCTGCCATATAAAGAGGAGTAAACCCGTTAAGAGATTGTACATTAACATTAGCTCCATTCTCAACAAGGATGGTTACTATTATCGATTGACCAGCTAATGAAGCTATATGGAGAGAGGTGTTGCCTTTCTGAAATGGATTAGGATAAGTTTAGCATAAACAGATTATAGTTAAACAATAGTTATAGTTTTAAAGTTATTTAGTTTTTGGTAGTTAAAATAATATGCATGGTACTAATGATCCAGAACGCAGACTGCATTGCGCCGGCCCCACACGCGATGTGCGGTGTTACAAAATGTTACTTTAAAATTGAAAAATTGGGCACGGCTCGCCGCGCCCTAAGGAAACGGGACAGAGCTAATTCAAATGGTGAAATCTTGATGCTCATACCCTGGCTTATTTTGTGAAGCAATTCATGTTAAATTATATATCATTGGAAAGGCAATGGCTCTGGGAGTTCAGTCCTTTAACCTCACTGTCTCCGTTGGCGAGCCGTGAGGGCTATTCAGAATCTTTTGGAAAAACTTTACAACACCGCGCATCGAATAAGAATAACGCCTACTGGGATCGAAGAGCTCCCGAACTTTTGGGTCTTTTGATTATTCGAACACGAGAGTTTTAATAGAAAACCGTAACACACTACAAGTAACAGTTACCGTACCTTTGTGGCCGCATCCACATTGGCTTTTCGCTTCAGGAGTTCCCTTACAACTTCATGGTGGCCTTCCTTTGAAGCTAGATGAAGTGCGTTTAGTCCATTTGCATTTGAGGTGTTAATATCTGTTCCGGATCTCAATAGTTCTAGTACTTTGTCTAGGTTTCCAGCCCTAGCGGCTCGCAGGAAACTGGCGCTGCCTTCCCCCTGAAATATACAAATATTAAATATTTTAAGAAGCGGTGTGGAATATTGTCGGTGCTCTAGCCGGGGTTATGTATAATGTAGTATAGTTTTTATCAATAGTTAGGCGTCTAGCGCGGTATTTTTTATAACACCGCAGTTCTTTCTAGGTTTAAAGACGGACTGTATGCATTTGATACGGTGCTACCACAAAGGAGAACGGCTACAAAATATAATTGTTTTGTTATTAAAGCGAATATAATTGTATTCAAATAGTTCTGTTTTGTATATATCTGGACTGAAATGAGCAATTCTCGTTTGTAGTTTTCCCTTTGATAATTTCCCTTTTTGAGCTACTTAACACTTTTTACACGAATTCTTTCATGATAAGAGAACTATTACTCATGCGAATCTTGTATAAATAAAACATTTCCCCCATCGCGGCTTAACTTTTTACCCCGCTGCGGTAGTGCATATCCAAAACTCCGTGGCGTCGTGTTTTTGTAGTCGCCGTCTTACAAAAAGTGCATCTGTACGCAATCACGTAAACAACAACCTACCGCACTGTACTTTAGGTGCGCCGTGAACCACAATCACTAGGTTCTCACCGTTGCTTTTCGTGGGAGCGGGGGTAAAAAACATGGGGGTGTCAAAAATCGGGTTGCCGTGTTGAAAAACCGAATACCTACCTTAGTGGAACTGTGTGATTGGTCGGTGGTCGTTGGTGGGGGGTCACCCTCAGATGCCATTTTGTTGTGTTGTGTATAAGCTGCAATAGAAATAGTGACTGAAGAACTAGAGCTCCGGCTTGACGCTAGAGATATCGATTACTCTGCGTCTCTATCTCTCTCTCTAACACAGCACACTCACATACAACAACCCCCCACCCAGTTAAACTAAACTCTCGGGGGATCCCGGAGCCGCTGGAGAAACTATGGAGCTACTCCGAAACTCTGTTTCAGGGATGAATCTTGTTGTTGTCGTGTTAATGTCAGAGCGCTGGTAAGAGCGTTGGAGATGCAGAGTACCCGAGTTTTTATAAACTTTATTAGATTAAAACATTTAATATAGTGTAAAAGAAGATTATTTAAATGAGGTTTAAATATAATAGAAAAGCTTTATAAAAACATAGACACATTTGTTTCGAATCTGTAGATCTCAAAGACGCTGCGGCCGAGCGCATCCTCGAACCGAATGTTCAAACAAATTTAAAGATAAACAAAAAGTTCGAAAATAATTTTAAAATGCTAGAGACCAAGAATTTGAATTTATTTGCATTGAAGGCAGTGCAACTGAATTTGAGTGATATCTTCTTGGGTGGGCTGGGGGGCTGGCGCTGAGCCAAATCATCTGAAGCGAAGCCGAGACTACGCGTAAACGAAGGAGAGTAACGAGAGAAGACGAGTGGTCAGAGGTCAGCGAGTGTAAAATAACAATAAAGGACTGCCGGGAACACAGCGAAAAATTAGGGCTACCAGAGCCAAAATAGACCTTTGAGCAGAGAATAATAGAGCACATGATGTGCAAAGGAACTGGGGTGAGAATGGCCCAGACCGGCCTTTTTTTAGATCCGCCAAGTAACTACACAAGGTTAACTTGGTTTCGAACTAGATAGATTTTTTGAGGTGGAGTTATCAAGAGCTACGTTTACAACGCAGTAGTTAGAAGAGCAGCGGTGTTATATAACAATAAATATACTTTCGAAGGAAAAGCTATTAATCCGCCGATTTTCATTCATTTTTATACAACATATCCACCGGACTACATAACACATTTCAATTTCAAAAGTGGTTTAAAGGACTATTTTACGCTGTGTGGAACGGGCGGTGCAATTCCTTTGCTAATAGCCAGTTTGGCAGGTTCAAAAATGCCGAAATGCCGTGATTGATGGTGTCTGCAGACTGCAGTAAACGGCAAAGTTCTTTTAGGTATATTGACAGATAACGCGGTAATATAGTTAGTGGTTGCGGTGTTGCATAAAATGAAGAAAATTATTAGTATTTATATATGTTGGAAACCATGTAAGGATTCGTGAGAAATTGATGGTACCTAGTTTTGTACAGTGTAACCTGTGTTTGCTTTAGCCTATTGGTTAGAGCAGCGGTCTCTGAATCCTTTAGGATTTGAAGCTGTGGGTTCGACTCCCCGTAGCTGCAGAAGGCTTGGGAAACCAGCAACTTATTTATCCCATGTTTGGTGCACCCGAAGATTGAATGTTAGAAAAGAGCCGTCTTTGCTCAGAAGATTCCGAAATGAATGGACGAAACCCTACGCCCAAGAAATCTACAGTTATTGTGATATGAACGGAACAGGAATTAAAATCCTTAAGCCATTTCCAAAAATAGCCGCTTTCATTTTTAACACCGCTACCGTTTGGCTTTTGAGACTGAATATAAAATTATAAAAAGAAACTAAAAACTAAATACTAGTTCCACCGAGCCTAGCAATTGTCACTATAGTATAGGGTTTGAGGTGATATATGAGGTCAACCCTGCGGGTGCCAGCGATTATATTAATAGCGGAGTGTTATTAATATGGGCGGTGGTATATAATACAGTAGCGGCGACAGCGGTGTTATTTAATCATGAGCTCGTAGGATAGTAGGTTCTATAAAGAGGATCATATTTACGGGAACAAATAAAGGTAATACAAATATGTTGGAATACAATCCTACATTAGCCAATTTTTACAAAAACCACCGCAATGAGGAACTATAGTCTGTACCAAGAGCTATAGTCTGCGGACCAATCGCTTGCGGTTAAAGGTCTAATAAATGCAAATTAGAACATAGATTTGCTCTAATTGCTCTGACGAACTCTAATAAATTCGTAGTTCGTACCGTAACCCCTTGCAAGCGACTAGTCCACCGACTATAGTTTTCCAGCGCTTTATCCTGAATAAAGGCGGTTTTATAGTCTACTTCAAAACCTAGACTACATTGCGCCGGCTTCATAAGATGCGCGATAGTGTAAATTTTGCCTCCAAAAGTTCTCTCGCCCGAAGAGAGGGAAGGCATTTTCCGCAAATTTGAAGGCAAATTTTGCAACATCGCGCATCGTATGAAGCCGGCGCAATGTATTCTAGGTTTTGAAACGGACTATAGTTCTTTGTTTTGAGAGTTGACGTATTTACATAGCGGTGTATTTATAGTCAGTGTTTAAACTATAAATCTCAAAAATATAGCGCAGTTGCTTTGGGAGAAGCGGTGTTATATAAAAATGAATGTACCTTTGAGGAAAAAGCTCAGAATCTGCAGAATTTCAATTCATTTTTATATAAAGACTTCTCTATCTAGGCTACCGCGGTAGCCTTTGTTAGAGGCTTTAGCTACAGGTAGCTCAAACCCATTTTAATTTAAATATTTTACAAAGCTACAACAATTGTAACTGCATGTCTCAACAATCAACGGCGTTAAATCGATTATAACGTGTGTTTTTTTGGCGTCGACACTTAGGAATCTCGTCTCGCATGATTCAACGTCTTACAGCAATAGGAATGTTTTATAATATTAAAGAATCATATATAAATATATACAAATATAATATTACAACAATAATATAATAAAATATGCTTTTATAATCTGATCCAAGAGTAATATGTAACAATTCGAAGAACGAAAACATACGCAAAGTATCCAAAATAAGCAAGTAACACTGCATTATTACTTCCTTTTCTTCAAAAGTACATTAATTCTTATATAACACTGCTTCTATCGAAACAACGGCGCTTTCGATAAGGACTATAAATAAGTTCCGTTTAAGATGCGTTAGAAAGGTGTGGAATTGATTCGTCAACAATTGCGTGTTATTATCACAGCGGCTAGTGGTTGCTGGCAGTTTTTATGCGACGGAGCGGCAGGTCGCAATTGCGTAGAGGACGCAATGACGAAATACCGTGTAATAGAGGGAGGGCGGTGACGGAAAATAGGGAATGCAAGAAAAGGGTCAACCGAATATAAATGTAACTAATGACTGGACAGACCTGGTAGAGTTTAGAGCTTAGTTTATGTTGTGTTGAGGTTTTGTTTTTAAGCGGTGGTATTGTAATAGTTACAGTGCTATGAAAGATGAAAAGGAATTCCACGAGGGCCGGGCCAGGCCCTGAAAAAAGTCGGCGGGCCCGGGCACAGGTTGGATGGTCTGGTTCGCAGGGAATCTTTCTTCTGAGGGAATGGTCGTATTTCCAACCTACGCAATGTACCGCAAACAGTTTGATCAAAACTAATCAAAAACACCGCTCCGTTCTAATTTACGGTGGATATTCTGCGTACATTTAATATATATATGTGTATTTATGTATGTATGTGACCTGCAATAAGTTATGCGAAAAGCAATGATGGCGGCGGTGCAATAAATCAGACAACAGAGGCTAGAAAAGTCACCGCAGAGTTATAGAACTGGGTGGTAGGGGAGCGGAAAGTTTGAATGGCGTGGCGAAATTTGTTGCTATAGTCTGATTCTGATTCAAGAGTAATACTAGAGTGTTGCTTGCGCATTCATTGGTAATTTTGCGTATATTTTAATTTTTCGAAAACTTTCAGAGCCATTTTCAACGAGATTCTTTTTTAACACTCGATTGTTACTTTTGAATAGGACTATATTTGGTAATTGGCCGGTTGGTCACGCTTCGTTTGAAACTGGAACTCGCGTGATATTTCGAATGAAACCAGAAAATGTGAGAAAACATTTACCTAGTGACCGTATCCACGAACAATTCGGAGAGCTCCCTACCGTTTCCGGAATCTGACAGGGAAAGCTAGCGAGCAAAGGAACCGACGGGAAACGGTTTTCCTTCCCCGGGGGGTAAGGATGAATAGGGAGCTCCCCGAATGTTCGCGGATACGGCCACAGAAGAAATAGAAATTGTCAAAATTGTTTCGTGAGTTATTTCTTAAGTTAAACATATTAATATGGTAATTATAGCTAGGCCCTTAAACACACTATTAGCGTTTTGAGCCATAAAGTAATCAAAAAAGCCTTGTACCGGCATTTTACAGCGAAATTTGCAATTTTTGTGCTACTAGCCGTTTTGCTTTCGCTATAGGGGCGGCGGTTTTGAGTTGTTGGAAGTTTAGTGCGCTCTAATCATAAATGTATGACACAATGTCAACAGTATGCGGGAAACTGATATTTGAATAGGAAGACATAGGAAAAGTAAAACAAATACGAAAGGGGCGGGGCTTCGAGATACAGTTTAATTGTGAAATTAAATAAAAAACAATTAAATAAATACAGAAATCGAGGGGGGCGCAGAATTGAATGAACGTTTAAAACAGCAGTGAGATTTAGCGGGCTCGAACAGGGTGAAAAACTTGAATAGTCGACCGCGCCGAGGCCTGAAATTTTAGGAAAGGGGCCGGCCACTTCGCACCCATTGTTTAGAATCAAAGTTTAGAAGTGAATGACTTTAGATTCAATGAAAAACTTGAAAAAGAGGGTTTGAATTAGCTTAAAGGTTCGATATTAAGGATCTTTAGATGAAGATATAATAAATTTATAGGTTCTAAAGTGAAAGATATTGGGAAATACTGTATTCTTGATCTGGAACGATTGAAACAGAATTGGAAGCAAACGTTAAGATGAATAAATTATATGCAGATTCAATGAACATATAATAATAATCCATTAACAAGAGGTATAGAACAATTACGAGTATCAAAAGAAAAACTTCTTTTAAAGAAAAAGAACATAATCAAAAAAAGTCTCAATAATCTAATACAATATTTGGAAAAAGGTAATGCAAAAAGGTAAAATATATGATCTTTTAAGGTTCCATTGTTACTATAGAAATGCAAGATGATGAAAATATTTGATTACTGTAAATAGCATTATGCATCTGTGTAAAGGTTGTTGTATGTTATAGTCGGTATCAAGAGCAAGGCCCTACAGTATCCTGTGGCCCTAACACAAGATTAACGAAAAATCGGAGAACGGAAACTGTGGCCGAAATATAAAAACGCTCGGGTGGATGGCCGAGCAGTTTTTAGCCTGCCCGTGCAACAACTCTCAACTGCTCGGGCACCCAAAAACTTCCAGGGCACCCACCCGGGCGTTTCTATACTACGTTTCTATGCCACCAGCAGCGGTATCATACAAAAATTAATAGATTAGACAAAAATTAAGAATATTTTCTTCAAAAGTACATTGATTTTAATCCAACACCACTTCTTTCCAGGATGATGCGCAGTCAATAAAGTGGTTGAGACAGACTATAGGATCAATCAACAATGGAAAACTTTAAACGTTCTTTGTTAGAAACACTTGAAATTGCTAAAAGTTGGGGAACGCGAGTGATTCGTCACTACTAACTGATAAAACAAAAACAAAAGTATACAAAAATATTGCGGGGCTTCAAAGGCAGAACGAAGCAAAATAGATAAGGCAAAAATAAACAAAAGGAGTTAGCCAAGACATATAACAAGAACGATTTAAGAAAACAAAAATATAAATTCGTAATTAGAACTTAATTCAAGCCAGAGAATTACGGTTGTTTTATCCGGGCAACGGACATTTTCCTACTTTGTATTAGAGCGCGCTTATCGTTAAAGTTAAACTATAGAAATTGGCGCAATAGCTCCGCTTAGGCACCCAAAAGCCTAGCGACTGATTCAGGCTTAGTATAATATTTATTAAAACTAAAATATATATAAAAGTAAAGTGTTTCATCCAGGATTACTTGAGGATTGTATTTGAGGAAATGTTGGAATATGTAGAGTCGCGCTATAATGCTAATGTGTAGGAGGAAAATGTCCGTAAACCGTTTTAAACTAATGGTTAGAGCGCGGTATCTGTGCCCGTAGTATAGAAACGCCCGGGTGGATGCCGGGCAGTTTTAGCCTGCCCGGGCAACAATCTACAACTGCCCGTTCACCCACCCAGGCGTTTCTATACTACGGCCACTGAATCAGCGAGGATCTGAGGTTGTGGGTTAGACTCCCAGAAGCTATAAAACTACACAATTCCAATTGACGTGAAATTTTAAAATATTCAATGCCGTGACGCCTTAGCTTTCTTAAAATCTATTGCTAGAGTAGCAGCATATAGTAGTTTCATTCTGGTTCACAGCAGAACTCCAGAATTGGACAAGATTTGGTCCTTTGAACTGATCAACAAACTTTTTTGCGGCCGGTGATTCGTGCAAAACGAACTTCAAGTAGTTCGAACTGTTTGTTTTATTTGAGGAGGCGGAAGATGCAACATTGAATGAGAAACATATGGTTTCAATTTAAAATCGGAAATAAATGGGCTGTATTGCAGGAATATATATATCT
>JAQGAV010003610.1:0-12075 GCA_034691345.1 Phasmarhabditis papillosa | reverse complement strand
ATTTTCAGCAAAAATCTTTTACTTTTGAATCTTTTGAATTTTGAACACGGCCTTATTACTTTTGAATCTGACTATATCATATAATATAGAAAGTCTTTTAGTTGCAATAGTTCGGTTCAAACGTCTCATGAAATAAAATGGATTTCTCGGGCTTTTTTCCAATCAGTCCCCATAATAGCAAACATAAACTAATTTGGAAGGTATATCTGGAATAGTCTGTAAAAAAGAAAAAGGCTGCAAGGTGCGGTGTTAAACAAGGGCATTCGCAATTACGTATATAGGTTTTATGAAATCAAACCATCGCAAAAGACGCCAATATATTTTTCTAGTAACGAGCAAGAAATTGCGCTTCTAATCATACCAAGAACATCTACTTTCAACGAAAATTGAGCACTACTGAAACTATATCTACTGATACTGAATAATTAGAATAATGGTAAACAAGTGTTTATAATGGAAACTAACAAATACTATATACTAATATAATAATCATTTAAACTTATAAGATTGTCTCTTTATTGTCTTTAATAAAATGTTAAATGACCGTGTTTTGGCTTCCATTCCCTTTGATATCAAAGTGTCTAAAACAAACAATGATCAAGTGGTTCAGTCTAAACAGATATTATAAAAATACATTTATTTAGAACTATTAAAAATAGTTTTATGTTTGAAAAAGGCAGGGCCTGTTGACAGCAAGCTGCAAATAAAAACAGTTTCGAAGTCTAGCATTTTCCGCTTATGAAGAAGAAATTTACAAAATAAGAGTTTTTCATACAACTAAATAACCTAGTTTAAAAAAACACAAATTTATATTAAAAATGTACTCAAATTTCAACAAAACTACAAAAAATTGTGTTTTCAATGCATTCCAATGGAAGAATGTATATTCCACAAAGGCAAAACAAAATGTTTTCTTCAATTTTCTTATTTCCTTTTGGATTAATTTTTGGAGGCGCAAATTTAATGAAAAAATACTCGTCAACAGGGCTCTTTTTATTGGAAATTAGCACGGGGGGTTAAAAGATGATAAATTTGGTCTTTTCAATGGATGAAAAAGCGTTTTTGGCAACTTTTTGGGGTAATTTGGGCTATTTCCATGAGAATTTGTGGAATTGAAAGGCTGCTGACGTTAGAAGTAACAATAGAATACACCTTAAAAGCAGGTTAGAGAATAAAATACTAAAACAAAAAGACTTTAAATACTACTAGTATGCTTTCAAAGAAATGTTGGTATAGTCAGATTCAAAAGTAATACAGCCGTGTTAATAAGCAGGAATGTTGCAATATTCTGTCTGAGTAAGGCAGAGCGAAAGCAAGTTTGCAATCTGCTGATATCGCGCGCGTAGAATGCCAGCAGGCGCAGTGTTAAAAATAACGAAACACGCAGCATAAACGGCCTCATTGCTTTTGAATCTGACTATAATTTGAAAGAATGGGCTCTACTAAACAATTAAACCCAAAAAAGTTGAGCTAATTTTATAAGAAATCAGTCAGTTTCGAGAAATAGTAATCCGAGTTCTAAAAGAACCTTTAATGAGTACATATATTTGGAACAGGAATATTCCAAGTCTGCTCCGGAGATCTGACGTACAACTCTGGTATTTATTCATAGAATAGGTGAATGATCATAGTTGAAGGTATTTCGCTAGCTACAAGTTTATAAATTTTGAACGCGCGAATCCTATTTCCAAACAATTTGCCATATTGAATATCAAATATGCCGCTTAGAGCATTGTTTAATAGTTTGAACTAATATAAACCGAGCTAACATAATCTAACAATAATATTGGATTCATAGACCGTAACGGCCGTGACGTCTGGAAAATGTTAGACCTTGGCCGGCCAAGACCGGCCCGGCCCAGCCCGTAGCCGATGCTGATTTAATTCAACCTAATTCAAGTATTTTTCGAGAAAAATATTGAAAAACAAGTCCAGTTGCAAGAATTTCGCGTATGACTGACAATGATGCTCAATTATAAGAACAACTGTTAACAATGCGGTTTGTGGATCTCGAGGGGGAAAATAATAATGGGAGAAAATAAATAAATAACTTTAGAAATATCAATAAGTATTATATTTAGGTTGCTAGTGAAGATACTGCCTTTGTCTTATAATAAAATAGAGTTTTCTTTAACTTAGATTGTTTTCGGGACTGTATAACATTGTATAACATATCATATGCATTAAACATTATGTATGTAGTAAGCAATTTGAAAAGAATGCAAACCTTCCAAGACTATAGTCCGTTTCAAAACCTAGACTACACTGCGCCGGCGTCTTACGATGCGCGGCAGTGTAAAATTAGCCTTCAAAAGTTCTCTCGCCTGAAGAGAAGAAAGAAATTTTGCAACATCGTCTGGTATGAAGCCGGCGAAATGTTGTCTAGGTTTTGAAACGGACTATTTATTTGAATGTTTCTTTAACATAGTCACAGAGAAGTAAAGTCGTTCTATTTTTTATGCTTTTCATCATTACTTTTCAATCTGATAATAGTTCAGAATTTGAGAATGCAATCAAGTTTAGAAGTTTATAAACCTCAAATACTATTTTAAAAACTAAAAATCTAGGCAGTTACTGTTTATAACCGAGTTTTCAAATAAAGCGTTTCCTATCTAAATAACGAAATCCTTGTATAAACTTATGTTAGATTCCTCTATAAGATTGATTAACCATTGCTTTTCCTATAAAATGTTAATAAATCTCAATAAAATGATTGTTTTTTGTACGTAACAACTGTCTGTTTCGCCATTTCTCGGATTTATTTCAAACAGACATGTTCCTTACAATCTGTGATTTATCTTATAAAAAGACACCTTGCAATTGCAGTCTTTATAGGTTAGGAATAGAACTTGTCGAAAATCAGTACAAACCAAAAGAAATAAAGTTAATTCAACCGGGTTGATATTGTTTTTAGCAATTGTATAAGAGTAACATATAGTCTGCGTCAAGAACAAGGATTCCAGCATATAGTCGGCAGACTAATCGCTTGCAGTTAAAGGTCTAATTAATTAAAATTGGAGCATATCTTTGCTCTAAAATTGCTCTAATTCATATAATAAGCTCTAAATAGTTTGCAGTTCGTACCGTACCCCTTAGCAGCGATTAGTCTACCGACTATATCATTATATATAAAAATGAATAGGAAATCTTTGGATTGGAGTATTTACTTCAAAAGTAATGAAAGAAAAAAGTTCAAAAGAAAGTAATTCAATGAAAGCTTAATAAATGTTCATTCTTTCCGAAACTTACAACCTAAACTTTATTCATAGAGAGCGTACTTAATAGTAAAAGTCTTTCTTTTTTCTTTAAATTCAAAAAGACTGCAAAATTGTTGGAAAATGCCACAAGGGATTAGATTCAAAGGCACTAAAGACGGGCCGAGTCGGAGGGTCAGCGCCGAGAAAAAAAAGACTATTTTAAAACATTAGAGTTTTATAAATAAAGCAAAGATAAATAAACATTACATAATAAACTTTAGGACAGGAATTGCGAAATAACACCATTTTCGACTTCGACATCCGATTTGCTGATTTCAGGAACAAATAATCTTGGCCTGAACACCTGATCGAGCAAAAAACAGAGTCGTTTTACTCTTGGCAGAAAATTAGCCCGGACCCATTTTCCAAAATTAACCAAAAACGGCACATTTCACCAGAATATCGAGTGACTGGCCCTTTTGATTACGTAATATGTAGACAGACCTAATGGATTAACAATGTTTATTCTGTTATATTTTTGTAATTATTTAAGTTATTTAAAGAGCATCTGGCTAAGAGTAAAATATAAACATAAAACATATGGAACAATATTAGACTGCTCGAGATTTAGTGCAAACGGTTAAACTCAGGACAGCAGCGTTGTCATTCTAGAAAGAACGTTTGCAGAAAAGGTTAGTCAAGCAATTCAAAATGATGTAGAGGTCTGGAAAACAGAATTAGAGTTGCATAAATAGGTGAATTCTTGGATAAACTTGTAGTTACAAGAATATTTATGCATAAATATAGAAATAACTTATTATTGTCAGTAGAATAATGACGTGCGGTTTATTTAAGGAATAAAGTTTACTGAAAATCGGTAGACGTGGTGCGTTTTCTCCAAAAGTACATTCCTTTTTTATAACACTGCGCCCTGCTTGTGATCTTGAGATGGACTATATAGAAATATAACAGATACTATATTCTATATAAATAAATAAAAATCAAGGTTTTTATATATATTTTAGACTATAAGTTAAAAGCTAAAACTTCTCCGTATCTCTGCATATATGTATATTCTAGTAAACACTTTTCTTTAATTCTATTACTTCTAGTGTCTTCTTCTATGGATAATTGGAAGTTTGACATGAAAAATGGTCAGATTTCAGTGTAATTAAAGTAAGCGAAAGGGGGGGGGGGGTTAGGTGATGTTAGCGAGAAATAATTACACATTTAGAACTATTTTAAGTAGACTAATGATTATATTGAAGTAAACATTTACAGAAAGAGATTCACTAATTAGAGAAGTATTTATATAAAGTAACTTAGATAAAGTTAGAAAACATAAAAGAATTTCAATTTTTTGTTTTAAATCCTAATTAAGTTCTCGTTTAGGTTCATTTTCAAATGTGGTTATTGCTCAGTAGAAGTGCATAGACCGATTATATAGTCTATCTCAAGACCTAGGTTTCCAGCGCGGTATCACCAGCGGTTATAAAAATAAATGTAAAATCGGACGACGTGGTGCGTTTTCTCCAAAAGTACATTAATTTTTTATAACACAGCGGCCCGCTCGTAATACCGCGCTGGAAACCTAGGTCTTGAGATGGACTATATAAGAATCTATGAATCATATTTTAAATACAAGGCTTTTTCTACCACATATCACGCTCTAGCTTTAGGTTTAAATAAAACTGTTAACCATTAACATCCTAGTATAAATGTCTAATCTAACTAAACCAAAGTCCACTGCTTCTAATTTTCTGACTACAACGTGTGTATTTGGCATTAACTGAGAACTAGAAGACTCAATAAACAAGTAAACAAATTGACCAAAGAGAGAAGACCAATTAAGAGGCAGACTGAGGAAAATAAAATAGATTTAAAATAGTGGAATTAAGTTGAGAAATAAAGTAATTAGTAGAATAAACTTGTAAAAGTATAAAATGTGTGGAAGATTGAATGTTAGAAAGGAGCTTCTTTTGTTAAGAATATTCAGGAATGAATGACCGAAACCCTGCCTTGAAGTAATTTGCTATTATTATGATACAGGAGTGATTCAGGAGACTAAAACTTTCAAAAAAGTCTGTTAATTTCTTTGTTAATTTGGGGTGTGGTGGCTCAGTGGTCAGAAGCTTTGCCTCATACGCTAGAGGTCGATTGTTCGAATCCCCTCGAAGAAAGAATACTTGCAAATTTATTCTGAATCGCCGTGTAAATTATTACTAAAGACCTAATTGAACCGGATGATATAATTTAATGCATAACGAGAATCTTTGAATGAATATGGGATCTGATATATATATGGTTCTGGCACTTGACTGAACATCCCAGTCTTTTAGTGAGAAAAACTGGTTGAATAGATCTTCAGAATCACTTGAATCCTATACAAAACTATGTTAAAAAGACTCATTCTATCTTTTAGGGGACTATACGCACCATGAGTCATAATTCTTTCGAACATTCTGCGCTGCTCCCTAGTCCTCCTGAAACTAGTAGCAGCTGAATATCCAGTGAAGCGAAAGAAATTGAACCAAAAGAATAGTTCAAAGAAAAAGTAGAAGTTCTATGTGTTATAGTTTTTAGCTATTAGCCCAGTTGTATTGAAATGTATATAGTCTATAACAAACAAAATACTGCAGAGCGCGGTGGTATACATAGCCTTCCGTTTCTGGATATGATACAAAATATAACTAGTACAGAAATATTTTTCTGACAACAAACAAAAATTTGCGCTTCGAACCATATAATGGAAGTTTAATTTTGCCACAGAACGAGCGATTTTACAAACCTTTCACAACACCGCTCACTGCAGTCTTCTTTTTGTTACGGACTATATATAACAAGTTTATCAATTCTCCAAAATACTTCCAATTATGAAATTTGAAAAACGGAAAGTAGTTGTCCAACAAGGTTTGAAATTCTAAAATTGCAATAAAGTTTAGATTGAAGAAAGTAAATAGCTTTCTAAATACACTAGACTTGTTGTCTTTACTCCTATATTAGAATAAGTGCTCTAATGGTTCAAATGAGGTCGCTGAGGTTCTGTTTTTGCCGGTCTCCCGTTGGGTTTGGGGATCAAATTGCAGCAGGCAGACCACTGGTCAAGTAAGATAAACAGTTAAATAAGCGAGAAATATAATTAAAAATGTAGATTAGGAACAGTATAACATTGTCATTCTTAGTTATAGTCTATATCAAGAGCAAAGCGTAGTATCATAGGTGAAGCGGTGCTATATAAAAATTAATGGAAAGTCGGTGAATTGGGAGCCTTTTCTTCATCAGTGGTACATTCATTCAAATTTATAGTTATATTCAAGAATAATAATGGAGTGTTAAAAAAGAATCTCGTTGAATTTTGCTCTGAAAGTTTTGGAAAACCGAAAATATACGCAAAATTTCCCTAAAATACGGAAGTAACACTCCATTATTCCTCTTGAATCAGACTATAACACCGCATCTCTTCAGAAAACTGCGGTAGAAACTAGCTCATAGAGACTATTTATTATGAACATTTACCAATATATTTTACAAGAATATGAGATCCAATATGAGCAAAGTTACAGGCGCAGAATCCTAAGAAGAAGAAGTGATGTTTAACAAAAATCAATTCATTTTTTAAAACACCGCTTCTAATCTACAGATTTTCATTCATTTATATATAAGACCGCTGTTTTCCAGTTAGCTGAGATGAAAACCTTTGACACAGACTATATACCATAAACATTTATGTATCAAATATATTTCGTAACTTTTCAAATATTCTTCATAAAAGTCCGAAAGTTGTGTAATTATACACATCTGAAAAGATTCTGAGATTCTGAGAAGTTACGAGAGTTCATGTGTAAAAAGTGTTCAATTTCTTGAGAAAATGTCAGCTCATGGAAATTGGGACCACCCGGACAGCAAACTTGCCAGATTGGAACCAGGTGGCTGGATATAAACTCACATAAGGTCGCGAGATTGAGCTTTTTGTTCAAAAGCTACAGAAAAGCGCAAAACGTTCCGTTGTTTAAAGGTTTTCAAAGTAATATATAGTTAAAATATCTAATAACTTAATATTTATTTAAAAAAATTCTGATTTAGTTCACCAAAAACCAAAAACCGCTCATAATACTTCAGAAATAGGCAATCAAGTAGCATTTATATAATACAAAAACGGTTTTTAATAGCAAAAATCAACAATTGAGTGCTAATTAATTAACTGGGTGTTCTCGGCTTGAATAAGTCCAATTAACAGCTTGTCACCGCCCTTTTGTGAGACGGCTGAGGTAAAAAACAGCTGGCGCAGTGGCCTATATTATGTTCTTAGAGGGGGGTCTAATATAGTCGGTAACAAGAGATCTACAAAGGTCAAAAAGAGAATAAACCGACATAGGAAGAGAAGTTATTACACGGATATGAGATAGGGTTAGAGGATAAGTTAGGTTGTATTGAGTTATATTTAAGAAATACAAAATGTTTCTTTATATAGTCTACCGAAAAATCTCATGTAGTTTAAAAGTCTATTTATTATAAGGCGAGCGCACAATTATACATTTTGCTTGTATATTTTTTTCCATTTCCTCGCTCCTTCTAAATTATACAGTACACCTCTCAAACGATTCATCCGTCGACTATAAATCATATTGTTCAATTGCAGATATTGATGTTGGGGAATATTGTATGTTTTTGGTGAGCGGTGGCTCAGTGTTTATGTCCATGGTTCGAATACCCCCCCCCCCTTTAGAAAGGAAGTTTGCAAAATACCTCATGCTAAAGGAAAAACATAGTTTTGCTCTTAAAAACAAGCATATTAGTATTTATTTCTTTTCTAAAATGGCCTTCTATTTTAAGTAAACTGGGGGGTTTGTTTGCCTTCTTTCATATTCTTACTACACTTCATTTTTATGAGCTTTCAGTTTTGGCTTCTTAGAGTTACAGAAAACGAAAAAACTTGTCAAAAAGTAGAATATTGAAATACTTATTCTTCAGTAAAAATTTTTAATATTTATCTTTGAAATAACGTTGGAAATTACAATGAATTGAATTTTAGGGCATTTAGTACACCCGAATACTGAATGTTAGAAAGGAACCCAAAAGATCTCTGCTCAAAAGATTCCGGCAGGAAAGGTCGGAGCCCTGCCTCGAAGAAATCTACAGTTATTGTGATACAATTATTCATTACAATAAACATATATTTATATATGTTTTCAGTTATATATTTGCTATTAATACTTTTTATTTTGTTTGATATTGGTGAAGTTGTAAATCACAGTCTATGCATAGAGTCAATGAAACAGATTGCACCGGGTCAAAGGGGACTAAACGGACGCCGCCTTCTTAAAAGAAGAAAATATTCTTATGGATTAATAAAATTCAATAAACAAACGTTTTATTAAAGAAATAGGGGTTTAATTAGTCTTAAGTATACTTTTTACTAGTTTTAAACCAGCCTTGCCTTCACTGCAAGTTAAACATTGAAACTCGGGAGGGAAATTCCCATCGCAAGTAAACACACGGTTAGCAAAGCGAGAAAAACTGTGTGAAAATGAAAAGAGAAATAGATTTTGGCGGATTTCTGGAATAATTGGATGAAAGAAGACTAGAAACGGAGCGGGCCGGCCCTGCCTAAGACAAGAAGACGTGTACATACATATATACAAAATGGAGTGATGATCTATCAAAAGCCTCAGTTGCAAATGGTCGCAGTGGTGCTACATGGCCAACAATAGCTAGAAATAAAACCGAACTATGGAGAATTTCTGCCCAGCGCAAATAATACAGAAAACCTGTGATAAAGCGATACTGGAAATAAATTCATTATTATTATTATTAAGGCCTTTCGTGTAACGTCGATCTCGTCCCGCGGGCCAGTGCTCGCCATTTCCGAGAGTAGGCTGCATGAAAGACTTTCATATATCTCTATAATCTTGAGTGTCGAATTATTGTTGCCGAATTTGGATTGTCGAGGGATTCGCAGTTTAGTAGAATTGCTGCCAGATGTTAAAATGAGACAGAACTGTGAAATATAGCAAAGAAGATATCATCTAGTCGAATGAAAATGAGCTATATTCTACATTTTATGAGATCCCTTGGGGTGGAACACCGACGCTGCGGCAAGAAAACTGTTTTATAAATTTTCGTAACCTTGACAGTAGAGATGGTCATTTCGGCAATGGAGTTTTGGTTAATAACTAATGTGAAAATAATCCGATTACATCAAGATGTATTCAAAATTTTTTCACAAGTTAGCTCCACCATTGCTGGGCATGTTCCAAAAGAAGAAGTTGACTGGTTAAAAGGGACGGTAGTTATTAAAAGTGCCGCTAACATTTCAATCGGATGAAAACTTTTTTCCACCATGACCAGCTTGAATAACTGATAAGAAACCTCAAGTTACAAGTTGGTCATCTAAAACCAAGCTGGAAAAAACTATTTGATATAAAGTTAGACAAGAGTACAACGCTGCATAATGTGAGCAAACCTTAGCAATGTAATCTAAAGTCTTTGATTCCTTTTCAAATTCATCTATCGCTATTCCCAAAAGACTACTTTTGTTGAATTCCTTGTTCATATTGGCCTTTTGTCGGTATTTGAGATATAACATATGTATGTCATGAATCCACCATTTCACATGATTTAAGAGTAACAATAAAATAAAATTGAGCCATGCAAAGGCTGGATAAATCTAAATAAAATTGAAACATATGGCCAGCATTGTGTGGCTATAGCATTTCGAGAGGCTACTTTTTAAAGACTTCTGGGGTTTGGTTGGAAGAAACTTTTCATGGTGGAGGTATTGTCAGTAATGACGAAGTGTAAAGAATTCAACGCTCGTCTGAGTCCATTATGCGAGCCCGCGCCAGCATCTGGCGGTTACTCTCTGTTCAATATTGTACTTTGCAAGTACGCGCGTGTAATTTGCCTGCAGGTGCGGTGTTATAAATCCTAAAAATACGCAAGTAACACTCCACTATTACTCTCGGCGCTGACTATATTCTAAAGAACATGAAGCAAAATATCAGTAGATAAATAGTTTTGAACAAATTAATAAGCTAAAATCTAATTTCATTACCAAAATGATTTGTTCCAATATAGCCTAGGAACAGTTTAAATATCTGAGTTAATATTGAAGAGATGTTTAAAAATGTTCTTCAATTGAAAAACCTTTATTTAAATAACTTGTTATACTCTTAATTGTATGTTCAAATATTAGTGAATAAGAATAAAGTGTATATGTTTGTTTCCTAACGCGTTTCTTACTACGACAATTCATCATTACGGCTTAAGTATCATTACAATTCTAACATAAATAAGAGATTCAATGAGAATATGGCCGGGTGGGTCAGCAAAACTAATCCCCGGAACCATATTTCGTAACTTTAAAAAGTCAGAACTGAGATTTCGGATTAATAAAAGGACTTAAAAGTGAGTGACCAACAAAAAAGAATATTAATATCCAGGTTTCCAGCGAACTATCCTTATAAGCAGCTGTGCTATTGAAAGTGATCTGAAGCAGAAGGCTTCGGAAACCAGCAGCTTATTTATTCCATGTTTCGTGCATCCGAAGATTGAATGTTAGAAAGGAGCCGTCTCTGCTCAGAGTATTCCGGAATGAATGACAGAAGCCCTGCTTCGAAGAAATCTACTACTATGGTGATACGGGTGAGTAAATAAAATACTTTTAAATAGTTATAGAAAGATGAATGTGCCAACTTAACATATAAGTCAGTTTATAAGAAGTAATACTCAAATAATACTAGTCAGCTCTGTCCAAACTAAAATGTCACTTTGTTTCATATCAAAACGGCAAATCATCGATGAGCCCAGCAAATTTGCATATTTAAAAGAAAATAAGAAAGAAAAGAATGATGTAAAGTAATAGTGACAGAATACATATGGAGGTAGTCAGTTGAAAATAAAAGGGGGATAGGCTATATACTAAAATTAAATTATATTGAACTAATAAAATATTCCTTATGATTAATATTTAAGCTAACAAAATTTGGTTTCCAAAATAAACAGAAAATATAACGATATGACTAGGAAATGTTCAAACTATACTAAGTTAATCAAAACATAGATAACTAGATCTTAAAATATGTAAACCTAACAAAAGAATAAGTATAGTGTTATTTAATAGTAAAAAACACCGTGTCTTCTGCGTATTTTTACAAGAAACTTATTTTGACAACTTTGGAGGGAAAAGCCTTGACAAATAGGCCTTATAATTATAGTCGGATTCAAAAGTAATACGGCCGTGTTGATAATCAGGAGTGTTGCAGTATTTTGTCTTAGTAAAGCAGAGCGAAAGCAAGTTTGCAATCTGCGGATACCGCGCGCATAGAATGCAAGCAGGCGCAGTGTTAAAAATGACGAAATCGAAATACGCAGCATACACGGCCTCATTACTTTTGAATTTGCCTATAACAATATATTTCTATAAACTTTGTTAACTTCCTAGTTACTATAATGAAATGCCCCAATAGACTTTTATTGTCTTTTCCCTCTTTCTATATGTCAAAAGAAGTAGAAAAAACGTTCATATAAGGACAGAATGAACAATTTCGATGAGGAATTGAACGTGAAAAAACATCTGACAATTGAGAATAAAAATGTCTTGTAACAAACGTTATAAAAAGAATATAATAATAATAATAATATTTATTCAGAATCGGTTTGATCACAGCTTGTGAGATCTTAGGTCCGCTGAGTGGAATATAAAAGTTTATTAGGAATAAAGAATGAGGGTGAAGAAAAAGATTATAAAATTTTTTACAATATATAGTTCTATTTTGATTTCTTGGTTTTGAAAGTGGTTATAATAATATAGTATTTTTGTCGAGAGGTTTACAACCAAAAAAACATCCTAACCTATATATAATTTATAAAACCACAA